>LPNX011209814.1:343810-468223 GCA_001517045.1 Pseudotsuga menziesii | reverse complement strand
CACTATGAGTCTTGGATCAGCAGCTGTCTCATGGAGATCACGCAAACAATCAGTTCCGGAAGATTCAACAACAGAAGCAGAATATGTGGCTGCAGCTGAAGAAATGAAAGAAATAGTATGGCTCAGGAAGATACTTGAAGATTTTCAAGAAAAACAAGAGAACTCCACTCCATTACTGGTCGACAATACTTCTGCAATCAAGCTGGCTAAGAATCCTAGATTCCATGATCGAACCAAACACATCAACACAAAGTATCATTTGATTCGACATCATGTAGAAGCCAAGACAGTCCATCTTTGACATTGTTTCACAAATGTTCAAGTTGCAGAAATCTTCACCAAAGCCAAAGCACTTGGACGAGAAAAGTTTGAAAGGTTCAGAAACATGCTCGGACTTACGAACACCCCTTCGGATTAAGAGGGGGATTGTTAGAATATAATCCGTTAGGGTTATATAATGTAAATAAATAAATAAATAAATACTAGGAAGCCAAACAGGCTAAGTGGAAGGTGAAACCTAACTGCCATGTGATTTGTATAAATATAGGCATTTGCATTGGAATAATAATCAATCGGGAGTTATTATCAACAGTTTTGAGAGTGACCCCACCCCTCTATTTACAGCTTTTTTAGGGTTCTAAGCCCGTGGTCAGAGATTTAGCCCCTTTTTGGGATTTTATCCCCTTTTAGTCAATCTTTAGCTCCTTTTAGGGTTTTAGGCTCCTTTAAGGGGATTTATCCCATTTTTGGAGGCTTTAGCCCCTATGAGAGCTATTTAGGATCTTTTTAGGGGTTTATAAGCCCCTTTTCATGTTTTTAATCCTTCTTGAGGGTGTGGGGGTAAAATGGGGTCAACTGAGGGTCGTCTATGGGTGTCCTTGGGTGGTGTAGGCCATGTAGAGCTAAGTGAGGGATTTTTTGGGTTAACACAGCTTGTGAAAAAAATTATTACAAGAGGAAACCAACATGGGTTCATGAGGCTATGCAATGTGTAGAGATATATGGCACTCCAAAAGAAATGCACAGAGAAAGGAAGAGAAATAAGTCCTACTCCAGTTATGTAGCCCTAATGTGTGACATCATTGATAAAGAACCTTCCAACTATGAAGAAGCGACAGAAAAGAAAGAACTAAAATATGTTATGATCGAGGAGTACCAGTCGATCATGAAGAATGATGTATGGGATGTGGTCTCGAGACCAGAAGGGAAGTCTCTTGTGACTTCCAAGTGGATCTACAAGATCAAGCATGCTACAAATGGCAACATAGATAAATATAAAGCGAGATTTGTGGCACGTGGCTTCTCCTAGAAGGAAGGGATAGATTATGAATAAATTTTTACACCCATAGCTAGATACACTTCGATCAGATCAGTACTTTCTCTAGCTACAGTGATGAAATGGAAATACAGAAGATGGATGGCAAGATCACATTCTTGAATGGTGTAGTGGAAGAGGAAGTGTATGTGGATCAACCACTTGGATTTGAGACACATGATAAGGAGACTCATATGTGCAAATTAAAGAAGGCCCTGTATGGTTTGAAACAGGAACCCAAGATGTGGTACACTAGGATTGACAACTTCTTGACTAGCTTGGGATTTATCAAGAGTAAAGCGAATTCCAACCTTTACTACAAGGTTGAGGAAGGGAACCCAGTGATACTCCTATTGTATGTAAATGACCTATTTGTGATAGGTGAGGATGGACTGATTGTTGACACAATGAGGAAGCTTGATGTCTTGTTTGAGACGAAGGAATTGGGTATGATGCACTACTTTCTAGGCATGGAGGTGTGGTAGAATGCAGATGGAATCTCCCTTGGACAAGGGAAGTATGCAGTGGAGATACAGAATAGGTTCGGGATGATGGAGATCCAGGCCATGGCCACACTTATGGAATTGAACCTGAAGCTATTGAGTGATGCTTCATTAGAGTTGGTTGATGCCATGATGTATTGTCAGATGATTGGGTCCTTTATGTACCTCATGAATATGAGACTAGATATTTTCTTTGCTGTGAACACATTGAGCCAGTTCTTGACGAATCTAAGACATGTTCACTTGATTGTTGCAAAGCATATTCTGAGGTACCTGAAGGGTACAGTTGATTATGGGCTGAAGTATGAAGCAAATCAGAAGATTAACCTAGAGGGTTATGTGGATTCAGATTGGGAAGGAAGTTCCATTGATAGGAAGAGCACTTCGGGGTGCTTTTTCAGTATGGGATCAGGTGTGATCTCTTGGTTTAGCAGGAAGCAGTCTTGTGTAGCATTGAGTACAATTGAAGCAGAGTATGTCGCAACTTGTTCAGCTAGTTGTGAGGCAATGTGGCCAAGGAAGCTACTATCTAACCTGTTTGATCTCCAGTTGGATGCTACTTGTATATATTGCAAAAAATAGACTTGTGTGAAGTTGTCAAAGAACACAGTGTTCCATGACAAGTCAAAGAATATCAAGATCAAGTATCACTATATCAAGTATATAATACATAGCGGAGAAGTGAAGCTCTAGTATGTTGCAACATATGAGCAGATAGATGATGTGTTGACCAAGCCATTAGCTAGATTGAAGTTTGAGTACTTCAGAGAGAATCTTGGTGTTCGTCAGATTAAGGTTCCCTCCAAAGGGAAGTAGTGAGTCCAGAATATGCAGTGCCTTTCCCACATGGTGCCAGGCTATGCCTCTCATGGTTGGATGTAAGTGCAAATCGTTTCCTACATGGTGGTAGGATGGGCCTCCCATGGTCGAATGTAAGTGCTGAGACTTTCTGATATGGTGGCAGGATGGGCCTCCCATGGTCGGATGTAAGTCCAGATCATTTCTGACATGGTGGCAGGTTGGGCCTCCCATGGTCGAAAATAAGTGTTGAGCCTTTTCGACATGGTGGCAGGTTGGGCCTCCCATGGTCGGATGTAAGTGATGAGACTTTTCGACATAGTGGTAAGCTGGGCCTCCCATGGTTGGATGCAAGTGTTGAGCCCTTCCGACATGGTGGCAGGTTTGGTCCCCCATGGTTAGATGTAAGTGATGAACCTTGCTGACATGGTGGTAGGCTGAGCCTTCCATGGTCGAATGTAAGTGCTGAGCCTTTCTGACATGGTGGTAGGTTGGGCCTCCCATGGTCGGATGTAAGTGTAGAGCCATTTTGACATGGTGGTAGGCTGGGCCTCCCATGGTCAGATGTAAGTGCTAAGCCTTTCCAACATGGTGGTAGGCTAGGCCTCCCATGGTTAGATGTAAGTGCAAAGCCTTTCTGACATGGTGGTAGGATGGGCCTCCCATGGTCGAATATAAGTGTTGAAGATGATGAGGCCTACATCCATCATGAAAAAGGGTTGGAACTATAGATGAATACCTACATAGAGGCTAGTCCTACATGGAGGCTAGGCCTGCATCCAACATGAAAAAGGGCTGGCTCTATAGAACTTCCTATGACGAGTAGATTTGAGAGATAACACCATTTGCTCAAGATGGCGGCAGCAGTGATGATGATGATCCAGTGATGAATATTGGTGTTGATGAAATATGTCAAGAGAATGCCTTCCTAGTTAAGAGGGATTTTTTATGTATTTGTAACTTCAAAATGTGTTCGCTTGTATATTTCTTATTGTATTTCATTGTACCCTGATGACGATGTTTGTTCCTATGATCAGGAGAGTCAATAATATAATAAAGTCATGTAAAGTCATTTAGGTTAAACCTCCATTGTAAGTCAGGGCAATAGACTCTCCTAGAGAAGCCGACCCTATAGAGTAAATGTCAAGTGGAAAACAAGTATAAATAGAGAGTGAGACTCTCTATTTGAAACACACACTCACTCAATAGTAGCGCATGAGTGAGAGAGTAGTAGCTCGCACAAGTGAGAGAGAGAACAGTTGTCAAATATTTTGTATCTTTGGGTTTTACTTTTTCTATTGGTTCTCATTCTATCTCTGAGGAAGTTGCAGGGTTTTCTCCTTTATGGTTTCCCCGAGGAAAATTCTTTGTGTCTTTTGTCTCTTGTGATTATTGCTGTGCATGTTATTCTCTTAGATAATATCCTAGATCATATTGATTAAATGATAAAAATCTAACAAAAAAGATGAGATATGTCGATGTTGTCGAGTAAATATTGTTGCAACTTGTGTATCTAGAAGAAGAACATTTTTTCGCATGATTTCAACAAAATGTTGAAAAACAAAGGAAAAAAGAATGGCATGATTGACACATTAAGAGGAAACACTTTGAGGTTGGAGGAATTGTTCTTATGTATGGAAACAATTTTTTTCAAGGATCTAGGAAACTTGAGAACACATTGGTTAGGACCATATATCGTCATGAAGATCACTGATGGAGGAGTAGTGAAATTGAAAAATTTAGATGGAACATAGGTCCAAGGGCTGGTGAATGGAAGTCAGATGAAGCTGTATCATGATAAAAATTACTTGGTTGCATACAAACAAAAGAGAGAGAGAGAGAAATGCAAGAAAAGAGAAATAGAAAGAGAGGAAAAATATTGTTCATGAACTGCTAGACTACCACAGTAAGAAGTGAAGTCTCCTAGACTTGGTGTCTGGCATAGACCGAAAATTCAATGCGAAGACACTTAATCTATTGCAAGAAAATAAGATCTGTAAAATGAGAAGCAAGTCACAGGGAGTGCGATGCTATCACAAGAAATATGGGAAGCATAGATAAGACAACTAAATGTCATTAATTTTTGATATGGTAGATGGAGGGTATTAATTTGAAAAATACAAGGAAATTTGATGGCTTACTTTATGGTCATGTCTATCTTTATGGAAATAACTACCACTCGATGTGTCGGTTAAACAAGAGAGTGCATAAAATTTTCCTTAATTATTCAGACGATGTACCCATGTGACTGAAAGGATGGATTTCTTTCTATTTATTGCTCGCATGTGTGAATAATGGATGGGGGGAAACCATTGCATTCTATCAACATTTGCGCCCAAGTTATTTCATTTTGTTTGCATGAGAGAGGAGAAATTGTTATCTGTAATTTCAAGAGCCATAGCAAATTAATCAAAGTGTGGTTATTTCTATCTCTAGTTATAGTTCAGTTATTCAATTTAAAGTTGCAACTGAATCACCTACACCAATCATGTAAGATGTTGCAGGATATGTCCTACCGCAGCAACGGGTTGCTCCAGTTACTAAGCAAGTTTCAATCCCTCTAGTTCGACATTCCGAAATTGTTGGTATCATTTCATGGAGGATTTATTTGGATAGATGAAGTACATTCTATGGATTTCAAGCTAATTGTAGCGATAATAGGTCTCCTGCTGTGAGGTATAGATCCAGTACACTATTTATGAAAGAACTGGCCATAGTGATGATATCAAGGGTTAAGGACAAGTATGACTTAACTATGTCCAACAGAGGGTTCCTAATCTCTTCCATTAATGACTACACTATTCGCTTTGCTGCGAAGGTATTGTCCTATAAAGATGTTGCACAAGCTCTGACCAAACCATTGTATTGTTGGTGCAGTTGTGCTAGCCGAACTCTGTGCGGAGGGAGTTCATATTGATTGGTCTCAATTTATGTTGAATGAATTTCTAAAAGAGGCATCTCTGTTGCTGGAAAGTGGTAAACCTTTCCACTATTCCTAGTTGTTAATTTTAATTTCATTTTTTTCTGGTTCGACCCACCAAACTATCAACCCATAGATGTACTTGTTCGTTGCAAGGGAGATAGATACCAGAATCTATGGTTCACACATAAAAACAAGGACATACAACATGATACTAATATCAAATTTTTTATGCATTGAGAGGCCTTGAGGGATCAAGTGCAGAAGTAGATGAGACTCTATGATGGCACTGTTAGATGGTTCATCCAAATCATTAATTTTCATATCGATTCGCAGCATTTATGATACAGGCTCGACAAGACCCACGACGCCAATGGTTGGCGATGAAATTTTTATCGAGTGAAGAAGAACTTAAATCCATTGTTGATGAATGGCCAAAGGAATGGCATGTACCTATCTAAGAGGACCAAATAGTAGCTAACAACCTGGATCAGGGAAAAACAACATCATCACAATAGAAAGATTAAGAAGAGGACCTGCAGGACGATGTGCAAGATCAGGATTTGACTCAGAGAAGGTCTATTTCAACTTCGACAAACCAAGATGTACTAAAGAAAAGAAAAGAGGCTGATAGAGAGAAAGGGTTGTCTAAATGAAAGAAAAGGATAAATCCATACATAACTACCAATACTATCGGCATTGATGGGGAATATTTGACGCAGTTAACTAAACCACTGGAAGAAATCATAGAGATAAGATTTCAAAAAATAGACAAGTGATAGACAAAGCTTACAATTAATATTACTAATTTTCTTAAAGTGTTATGTAAAGTTGTTGAACATGTTGGAATTACAATGGATTATATACCTCATAGAATTGAGTCGCGGGATATACCTGGAACTTCTGAAGAGTGACCAGATGAAATAACAATGGAAGGTCCACCAATCAGAATGCAGTTGTTAGGAGAATTCCTTGATATGGGAACCCAAAAATTTAATGATGTCGCGAAAAGAATAAGGATAATAACCATAGATTTTTCATAGATGCAAATGAATGAGGTATATGCACTACAAAATGTCACATATGCACAAATGAAATTAAGAGAAGGAGAATTGATTAAGAAATTGAAATTTGCAAATAAAAGTATTAATAAGATGGAGCAGCAAGTGCAAGAGGTCAAGTAGAAGACAAAGATGCAGGAAGAAAATAGGCAGAGGCTCAATAGGGTTGTATCTCTTGCATGTACAAATTTTGTGGAAGAAGGCATAACTGAGGAAATGTTTCCAAAGGCTAAGGTCACTCAACTTGGAGAGATAACAAAATACCTTCAAAATAAATTCACAGAGTTAGAGGCACAAATAATACCAAGAAGACCACCAGAAGTGTTGGAAGAAATAAGGAAAGCGACAGCAAAATCTACGAATAAGATAGAAGAGGCATAGGCACTATGTGCTAAGGTTGTCAACCAAGTCTCTCGTGCTTGGGAAGCTATAATTGAAAACATCGAACTAGAGAAAGTCATATAGGATATACACACAACCAAAACAGAAGTAACTCAGTTGAAGAATGAGATGAAATAGTTACCATTAGCACAAAAGATAACTAAGGCAATAGAAATGAATAAATTGCAAAAAGAATCGACAGTGCTGCGCATGCAACAACAAAAGCAAGAAGATAAAGTTGAGAAGTTGCAAGATGAAGTTGAAAGAGTTACATGAATTTTTCATCATGTACATAAGAGATTACAATGAGTAGTGGAAGAAACAAGGATTGTACCGTCATAACATCTCAGTTCTAACCTTGTGGAAAACTTGTAGAAAGTAGAAGAAGATGTGTGATGAGAGATAATGAAGATCCTAAAATTATTCCAAGATTTTCAAGGTAAAGTCGACATAAGTAAAGATATGGAAGAATAGGTTTGCGTGGCTCAAGATGAGCCACATGTGAGTGTCGAGGGCCTTTTGGGCCTAGGGAAAGATAGGAATAATTCAATTAGAATTCTTCCCAAGGATGGAAAAGAGTTAGGTCACAATAAGTAAAAGGATCTATGACAAAAGTAAAGAAGGAAGAACAAAAGAAGGAAAGAAGGAAAAGGAGTTGCGATAGAAGAAGTCGCAGAAGGAAGGAAGATAAGTTAGAAGAAGTAGAAATAAAGTAAGATGCGATAGAAGAGGAACAAAAGTAGATAAAGAATAAAGAGATAAGGAAATACGTAGAGATATTATTCAGTTGTGTTTGTACCCCAAGTGTACTTTACACTCATTCCACCGAGAAAATTTTTGGGATGTGTGTTGGCCAACGGTTTTGCAGACCCATGGTATTGGGTTAACCATAGTATTTTACCATGGTATTTCCCCTATAAAATAAAGAATTGTAACACGACTATGTATGGTATTATTTTGTATTGGAAGAGAGATCGTGAGAGCGTGAAGAGGAAGTGCAACGATTTTGATGCAGGTTGTATCCCTTCATCTTTCTAGACTGTAATAAAAGGACTGGAAATTTCTTTGTGGACGTGTCCCATCGTTTGGGTGAACCACGTTATATCTGTGTCTCTCTGTAATGTTTTAATGTGTTTTTCATCTTTTTTAATGATTTAAATATATATGTGTTATTGTTCTGTGGTCCTATTTTCTAACAAAGTTGTGATAGAAGAAGAAGAGAGTTCGTGGCAGAAGAGATTCTATGATGGAATAGGAACAATGAAAAAAGGAAAGGATGTGAGCTAACCATGTCATAAGATGTGCAGAAACATAATGGCTAGAAAGCGACAATTCAGAAATATTGTGGGTAAGAAGACAGCTAGAGTCGGTGGAAGCCGCATGTATGAAAGAATATTTGTAAGTCGGGTTGTTAGTGCCTATTGACATGTGTCAATAAATAAGGAAATACAACCTATTGTATAACTATATGAATTCATCTGAGAGTGACATGTAATATTCTATAAAAGGGTGAACCCAATTTGTATGCAGGTTAGCCTTCAGAGGGTTTGTTAATGTTAAATTCAGTAGTATCAAGTCAATTAGTGACAATCTGATTGTTTTGTCTATTAGTGTGCTGAGTTGCAGAGAGGAGGTGAAGAACCTACAACTGAGTGCATAGGAGTGTAGAATAGAGTGACTCAATCCAAGTTGTGTATGGATTGATAGTAGCATCATAGAAGAGATTAAGTTGATCCATGCTATGTGCAGATCACTAGTTGAGTCAAGTAGAAAAGAGTAGTGAATAGAATACCATAGTGAATGAGAGGAGGAAGAAGTATGTATAGATAGGAAAGAGATATCTATAAGAGAGTCTACATCTTAGTGTACAGACCAAAGGTTCCATATAATTCTCATGCCAGATGAAGAGCGCCTTTGTGGTTTTTCTCGGAAGGGTTTCTGTTGTAATCAATCAGATTGCAAGGTTACCGATAATACACCTAAAGATTCATATAACAATAATAGAACAAGAGATAAGAATGGTAGAGATAATAACAAAGTATATTACTCAATACACATGTGGGTTCTTACAAAACTGAACCAAGTATCTATTTGGCTCAACAACCTATATATGCATTTACAAAACAATTATAGAAACTACCTGTCAGTTCAACCGACTGACATGAACTATGAGTTCAACCTAATATACAATTAGTCAACTATTGAGTCTAGTCGGCTTAGCTGACTAGCTCCTCCAACATCTCCCCCAACACAAAATGTTTCTTCATTCCGGAGAAATAGGGAGGTGAAAAAATGTTTGTCTTGAGTAGTTTCTATAATGCTTCTTCAGGGGTTGTGCTTCTTGATAGATGGTTGCTTCTGTATGCAGAATTCCACAATAGATTATGAAGTAATTTCCATCTGATGTTGGAATTCCTCCTAAGTTCGAAGCACCTCTTGAATGTCTATGGTCAAGGTTGTGAAACTTGACCAACTCTCTACTTTTTTGTGTATGTCTATATTGAAAATATTGCTCATGTTGGGTACCATAAGTTGTACTTTTCCTTGAGTAGTGTCAAGTAATATTTTCATATAAGGACAAATCTTGTCGAGACTGACCATGCTTGGTCTAGCTTGGTTGATCCATTGATGTTCTTGTTTTTCCAATTTTTGTAATTTTGTTGTTTCTAACATGAACTAGTCCTGAATTGTTTTCTCCATTGCTTTTGTGCTCACCTATTGTCCTGTAGTGAACTAATGAGCTCACGAGTATCCCGAACTGGCTGAAATACTTGGCCATAGTAGGTAAACCAATTTATAAAAGATTCTTATGTTACATTTGACTTTGTGATGTGCTCTCTTAGCATGGTGTAGGTTGCTGAAAATGTTTTTTATTGATTTCTCAGTAATAAAGTAGTTTCTTCAGCCTGCTCATATTTCCTTTCGTGCAGTTGTTCCTGAAATTTTGACATGACACTTTCAAACAATTGGTATACTTTGTCCAACGTTTTGTCGGTGTCAACCCCTTCCAAGATTGAAATGAATTTCCTTGTCAGACTTTCACATTTGGTTAGGAATTCAATCTGGTCTGTATTTAATTTTTCTATTTGATCTTTTCTTTTATCTCTTCTTATTATTGACTCTTTATTGATGGCATCCACCAGCCGGTCTAGCTCCTCCTCTCTGATCTTCTGTGTGTAGACTGTTGTTGTCGATAATAACTGATCCAGGTGGATAACTGATGGAACCTGCTACTAACCCAACTGTAATTGTTTTTTGTGTTCATTTTCTTTTTTTCTTCCTTTTTTTTCTATATTTCCTTCTTCATCACTATTGTTCTCTATTTTGTACTTCAAAAAGAGAATAGGAGCGATGAATAAGGAAAGATAGAAAACAAAGGAAGAAAAAAATAAAAGGAACACAAAAAACAATTACAGTTGGCTGAACAGCAGGTTCCATCAGTTATCCACCTGGCTCAGTTAGTATTGACAACAATAGTTAACACACAGAAGATCAGAGAGGAGGAGCTAGACCAATTGGTGGATGCCATCAATAAAGAGTCAATAATAAGAAGAGAGAAAAGAAAAGAGTAAATGGCAACGATGAGGTCTATGTTTACTCTGTGGTGTTTCCTATTAAAGCGGTAGTTATTAACTGAGTTTCTGGTGGGGAAATGGTAGATGGTGGTGTAGGTGAAGGGGGTGTGGGTGAAGGGAGAGTTGGTGGTTGTTCAAAGGTCAATGGTAGAAGAGACAGTATGAAATATTTTGGCAGAGGGTATTTAACAATTTCTAGGGATTTGACAGTTTCAGGGGATTCTACAAATTCTATATTCTCGACCATTTCTTGACTTGGTGCTAATGATTCAACTTGGTCAAGGTCGACAAGCTCTTCAAAAATGTCTCATTCATCTTCTTCATTGGGTGAGTTAGGGAGTGGGGGGTTTTTAGTAGATTGAGGGATAAATGAAGAGATTTTTTGTGTTTCGATCTTAATGATTTTATATGGGTTTCTTAGGAAAGTGATTTGATGTGCCCCACGACTTGTGATTTTGGTGCAGAATTTTGCAGTTGGTCGGCATGTTGGGGAATGGATAAAATTTGTTGTGAGTTTTTTGAAGCGATAACTAGTCTTGTTATCATGAGTTGTTGAACAGTGGGAAAAATATATCGTAGTTGGTTAATAAAATCTTGGAGTTCAATATCTTTATCGACTTTGGTGCAGATATTTTCGGGTAGTGCTTGTAAATATGGATTTACGAAATTTGTTGACGTAATGGAGGTTGAAGTTGATAACCCTTCTTCAACTATTTGAACTGGGGGTGAAATTGGTGAGGTGGAAGTAAGTTCAACTGGATCAACCTCAGGAGGAGTAGCATTTTTTACCTTCTTTTCTTGAGGTTGCTTTGCTTATTCTATGACGAACTTTCTTAATTGTTCCTCGACTGATATTTTATTTTTAGCAACATTCTCTAGAATTTGCATGGCACTAGAATGTATTTCATCTTCATCATCTGACTGTTTCGGAAGTAACAACCTATAATTCCCCTTTCCTTTAACTAAATTATTCATCTTATGTGGAGCTTTAGATAACTCGGTAGCTAGCTGACAGATGTTTTCTTTGGTCATTGTGTATTCTGGAAGAAGGTTGTCCAATTGGTTCTCTTTGTCTATTTGTACTTCTTCTTCTTCATGTTATTCTGGCGGTGGTATTATAGTAACTTGTATATTGTTAAATTAGTTTTTTGTAGTACCATCCTAATTGAAAGTGTTGATACGAAGTCAGACTTCATAATCCTCTTCTTTTTCTTGGTCAGTCAAAGGTTCGACAATAGGTTGATCAACCTTCCTTTTTATTCAAGGTATGTCTAACTTGGTGCTAGACTATCAAGTTATATCTACAAATATTACTTCGAATGATGGGTAAAATTTGAGGGGTTCAACCTTTCTTCCAGCCCCCTGTAGGTACTAAACTGAAAACTAGTCTAACTGAATGTGTATAGTCGGCGATAGACATCGTCGAATATTCTGCGGTACCCTCCATTTGATCATTTTTATTTTCAAAGTTTGGAACCAAGTATCCAACTAGACCTTGGCTTTCTCTAATTCTTGTTGATTTCTAGCCATTGAGAAAGATTTGAAATTCCACATACCGATTATGTTCGGTTCATTGAAGTCTGAATCTCTGACTGGTCGAAGATTGTACATTGTGATCCATATGATTAAGGAAGGATATTTAATTGGCATGCCTTCCTCTTGACATTTTGTGCAAATGGTTTTGATAATTTATTTGAGGTACTCTACTTAGTGGTAAACTTTCCATTTTTCTACTATAATCAAGACGACTTCAAACATGTCTAGTTTTAAGTTGGAGCCTTTCCCTGTGCTAGTTAGAACTGCAGAGATAATATTAGCCACTATCTTGGGTGTGGTATACTTTATTTGGATAATTATTAGTCCCCTTGAGTTATTTACTCCTGGTGTTCCTGTTAGATTTTCTATTAAACCAATTTTTTATCTTACAGGTACCGGTTCACCCTTATTCAACAACCCGATAAGTCTGTAGATTAGGTCACTTGATATTTCGACAGGTTTGTCGAAATAAAATTTGTCGTTATGGTATCGCCTAATGATGAATTGTGCGATGATTCCCTTTCTTCCTGCAAAAATTTCCATGAGAGGTGCATTTATGTATGTGAGGATTGTGCTCGGACTCAAATTTTGAGCTTCCTCCATCATTTTTCCATCTCTGTATGACCATGTCTTAATTTCCCTCCACAATCTTTCCCATGATGTTTCAATAACCTTCACTTTGTGAGTGTTATTCAATTGTTGTACCAATGGATTTGTGGTTGTCTCTCATTATTTCATCTTGATTATTGTGTATCTTTTACTTGTCTTCTTAGGTGTCGTTGTGTCATTTGAATGCTCTGATACACACATGGGTATCTTGGTCTTAGGTGTTTGGTAGCTCTGATTTTCTAGCTCTTTGAGGAATGATGTTTGGCCTTCATCTGGTGTGGTATTTATAGCAAAAATAGGTGGAGCGAGCGGGGATATGGTAGATGAAGGTATTAAGATTTGACTATGTAGGGCGATATGTTGAGGGTTCTTTTAATACGTGCTGGTTTTGGAACTCCTTCTGTCGATGATCATGATGACTTGATTGGACTGTTGAGTCTTCTTTATGTCAATGTGCTTCGTGATTATGAAAATGTTGGTGGGATGGGTAGTATTTGTCCTATCAATTATTATGATGTCAGTGGTTATATATTTGAAATGGTAATCTTCTATTTCCTTCTTAAGAACTCATCCAAGGCCCTGTCATATTTCTTTTCTGTATTGTTTTTCTTGTTGATCTTTGGGTTTTTATAGTTTTTCGTAGCGCTTTAGTTGGAACCATTAATAAGTTTCCAAAATACAATGCCTTGTAATTTTTTCAGTTAGACTAATATGTTGGCATTGATTTCTTCAACAATATAGGGTCACATCCACTCTGTATGTATTTTTTCAGTTTTACTTTTACTCGACCGTTATACAACAACGCAAGGTCTCCAACCGACAAGTTTTTATTTTTAATATTTCTATCATGCCATGTTTTTTGTTGTTTTTGAATATCTTGGTGTTGTATTGGGATCAGTCAGTGTTCTTCCATTTTAGACAATTGTATTATTCGTTCTTTCCAATACTCTTCAACATCAATGTGTAATATGTCGGCAATTATAAATGTTTGTTGTCGAAAGTGCAAAGGAGCGATCGCTTCCTGTCCGTAAATAATTCGAAATGGTGTCTGATCCATTGATCGTTTGTATGTCATTATGTATGACCATAAGATAGTAGGAATTTTCTTGTCCCAATCATATTTTTCAGTATTGCATATTTTTGTTAGTCCTATAGTCAAAGTTTTGTTAAACACTTCAATTGCACCATTAGATTGATGATGATCTGTTGTGCTCCTTCTATGTTCAATTTTAAACTATTCTGTCAAGGATGCAATTGTTTTGTTTACAAAATTTGACCCCTGATCATTGATTAAGGTCAGTGTAAAATCAAATCTGATAATGATATTTTCATATATAAATTTCGCGGCCACTTCACTAGAGCAAGTTTCGACAGGTTCTGCTTCTTCCCACTTAGTGATGTATTCGAATGCTATTATAATATAGAGTGCTATTGACCTACTAGTAGGTATTGGAAATGGTCCTATAAAGTCAATCACCAAAATTTAAAATGTTAAACTTGGGTTTGATGATATTCAAGGAATTTCGGTAGTTGGTAGAGGACAACCTAGTCGTTGGAAATGGTCACATTTACTAAAAAGTGTTTAACAATAGAGGTATAATGTCGGCCACCATAATCCTGAATGTTGGATTTTCTTAACAGTCATGTCAAACTGAAAATGCCCTCCACCTAGGCCATAGTGTGCTTCGTGCATTATACTTTCTCTTTCATTATCCAAAACATAGTGACAAAGTACCTCGTCTAAACCTATTTTTAGAGGAACCCGTTGATTATGCTATAAGGTGTAGCTTGCATTGCTAATATTTTATTCTTTTTATCACTCATTCCTTATCGTGCTTGTCCATTTTCTAAGAATTGGGATATTTCTGTTAGTTTGGAAGGGATGGATTCAATCCTGAATAGATGTGCATCTGGTAGGTCATCTTCTGCTCCAATCTATTCTTACCCAGTGTCGATTCTCGACAGGTGGTCAGGTCTGACATTTTATTTCCCCAGTCAATCTATAAATTCAAACTAAAATTCTTGAAATAATAGTAACCAACGACATATTCTACCATGATGTAAAGGTTTATTAACTAAGTACTTTAATTCTTGGTGATCGGTGTAAAACACAAAGGGATTAGCTAATAAGTAGTGTCGATACTTTTGAAGTGCAAAGACCATTCCTAGTGCTTCCCTCTCTGTTGTTGAGTAGTTCCATTCTGCTTTATTTAGTTTTAGGCTACTATATACAATTGGGTAATCCATTATGTCATCTCTTGGTTGGTTTTGTTAGTTTTTCAACATTTAAGCTAGCATTATGATCTTAGGATATTTTCACTGAGAGAATAACAAGCACTGCAATAAAACATAAGCACATCACTTGAGACAAGAGACACAAAGAGTTTTCCTCAGGGAAACCATAAAGGAGAAAACCCTGCAACTTCATTAGAGAAAGAATCAGCACCAAAACAGTAAGAGATATCCCCAACAGCAGTAGACTTCTTGTCCCAGTAATTTCCTTCTTCACTAGTGTGCCACACTTAAGAGAGTGAATGATGTGTGTTGTAAATAGAGAGTCTCACTCTCTATTTATATTCTTCCGTTCACTTGAAGTTCACTTTCACACGTAGGCTCAACTTACAATTACTTACTCGAGCCTACACCTTAATTAGTGTATAATAACTCAAGTGCCCCAAAACTGTGGGGACTTACCTAATGACCTGACATGACTTGTTTACATTATAGATCCTCCCGATCGGAACATCAGGGCATGAAAACATGACTCAAATACATAATAGAAACATCCCAGAATAAACATCGGGTTACAATACATAAGATACATAGAAGAATACATTCTGAAGTTACAAATACATCAACACTCCCTCTTAACTAGGAAGGTATTCTTTCGGCACAATTTTCAGCACTGGTCTTCTTCTCTGTATCAGCTGGATCATCTCTTCTTCAAGTCATCTTTGTCTTCAAGTCATTTTCATCTTCAAGTCATCTTCACTGGATCCAGATCATCTCTCGATCTGGATCATCATGGAACATCATCACTGCATCTGGATCATCTCTCGATCTGGATCATCATCACTGGAACATCATCACTAGATCTGGATCATCATCACTGGATCTGGATCATCATCACTGGACTGGATCTGGATCATCACTCAATCTGGATCATAACTGCTGGATCATCATTACTGGATCTCAATCATCACTCGATCTGGATCAACCCTGGTGCTATCTCATGATTCTTCTCGTCACAAGAAGTTATACAGAGCCAGTCCTTTTTCATACTGGATGTATCATCTCATAGCTGGTCCTTTTTCATACCAAATGAGGCAATTACTCAGAGCTAGTCCTTTTTCAAACTAGATGAGCCTTCCCAGATCTAGTCCTTTTTCAAACTAGATGAGGCATCTACACAGAGCTAGTCCTTTTTCAAACTAGATGAGTCCTCCCAGATCTAGTCCTTTTTCAAACTAGATGAGGCATCTTCAGAGCTGGTCCTTTTTCAAACCAGATGAGGCATCATAGAGCTAGTCCTTTTTCAAACCAGATGTGGCATTTGCTTCAGAGCTAGTCCTTTTTCAAACTAGATGAGTCTTCGCAGAGCTAGTCCTTTTTCAAACTAGATGAGGCATCTTCAGAGCTGGTCCTTTTTCAAACCAGATGAGGCATCACAGAGCTGGTCCTTTTTCAAACCAGATGTGGCATCTACTTTAGAGCTAGTCCTTTTCCAAACTAGATGAGTCTTCACAGAGCCAGCCCTTTTTCATGCTGCATGTGGTATCCTGATAATGGAAGGAACCAATCCTCTCACCATGTCACAGCTCTTACATTCGACCATGGAAGGAACCAATCCTCTCACCATGTTGAAATGGCACTGCACTTATATCCGACCTGCTCTTCGAAATGGACAACACTCACATATGACATGGAAGGAAATTAAACCTTTAGCCATGACAGAATGGTTTAGCCCTTACATCTGATCAAGTGGGAACACATCCCTCTATCACATCAGAATGGCTAGTCAGTCCTACACTAAGTGATCCTGGTAACTGAACAGGTACCTCCATTCCTAGAATGGCAATTTCCCTTACATCTGTCCTACTCAACAGAATGGCCAGCACTCATATCTGACATGGAAGGGAGCAACCCTATCACCATGATAGAATGGCTCAGCCCTTATATCTAACCTACTCATCAGAATGGCTATGGATCTCAGCACTCATATCTGACATGGAAGGAACCAATCCTCTCACCATGACAGAAAGGCTCATCCCTTACATCTGACCATGGAAGGAACCAATCCTCTCACCATGTCAGAATGGTTATGGGTCTCATCACTTTCTCTGGGAGGAAGCCTCAATCTGGAGAACACCAAGTCTCTCTCTAAAGTACTTGAACTTCAGCCTAGCCAATGGCTTCATCAATACATCAGCTATCTGTTCCTCCGTCGCAACATACAGGAGCTTCATTGCTCCTCTCTGCACCATATCCCTGATATAGTGATACTTGATCTCGATATGCTTCAACCTGTCATGAAACACTGGATTCTTCGACAACTTCATGCAACTCTGGTTGTCACAATGTATACAAGTAGCATCCAACTGGAGATCAAATATATCAAACAGTAGCTTCTGCAACCATACTGCCTCAAAACTAGTTGAACAAGCTGTGACATACTCTGCTTCAGCTGTACTCAGTGCCACACAGGATTGCTTCCTGCTAAACCAAGAGATCACACCTGATCCCATACTGAAGCAACATCTTGAAGTACTCTTCCTGTCGATGGCACTGCCTGCCCAATCTGAATCAACATAACCCTCTAGGTTAATCTTCTGATTCATATCATACTTGAGCCCATACTCAACTATACCCTTCAGGTACCTCAATGCATGCTTTGCAACCATCAAGTGAACATGTCTCAATGTGTTCACAGCAAAGCAAGTATCTGGTCTTGTATCCGTCAGGTACATGAAGGAGCAAATCATCTGATGATACATAGTGGCATCAACCGACTTTGATGAAGCATCACTCAATAGCTTCAGGTTTGATGCAATCGATGTGTTCATATCCTTGCAGTCCATCATCCCAAACCTATTCAGGATCCCTTGTCCACACCTCCATGCCTAGAACAATAGTGCATCAACACATAACAAGAGCATCACTGGTCTTCCACCTTCAACCTTGAAGCAAAGGTTGGAATCCACTTTACTCTCAGTAAAGCCTAGAGTCATCAGTAATCTGACCATCCTATCGTACCATGTCAAACCTTAGATCTTCTGTAGTCACTCCCTCTGAAGCAAAGCATCATACTCCCTTTGTCTTTCGTACTTTATGCACTGAAAACATTCTGTACCAGAGTGACAAGTAGCTTCCTATGCTACTAGTATTCTATGTATCCATCTAGTGTATAGACTTGCATCTTCAACCTTGTAGCAAAGGTTAAGATCTTCATTAGGCTCATCATGTATGTGTTTAGAATCTTACTGGATGTAAATGTCTCTTCGTAGTCTAGGCCTTCTTTTCGTGAGAAGCCTCATGCTACGAATATTTGCTTTGTATCCCACGACGTTTCCATCTACTGCATGATGGAACTATGAACTTCTCTTCAGGTCTCGATACTGTGCCCTGACATCATTCTTCTTGAAATGGTATTCCCTTTCTTCTTGGTGGCTGGAAGGTTCTGCATCAATGATGTCACTGCACTCGTCATATTAATCTTTGTCTTTGAACTATCGTCACTTGTTCTTCAGAACAAGTGTTGATTGCATGGGCAAACCCGGGTTTACTGTAATCAATCAACAACACCCCTAATTCACTGGCCCTTTCGGTGACAGACCGCAAAGCGGCCTGAAGTCTCACCCGAAGTGAATCTAATGGGTTGGCCAAGACTCAAGTGTCTTGGACCAGGTTCTGTGGCAGTCCTACTGGTGTTGCGCAACTCTTCAGGCTGCGAGATCTCCTACTGGGTGGGTGCATCGTGCACTCTCTCCGTCGCGCTGTTCTTCTCACCGCATCTTCTCTACCCTCACGCGCACCGCACAGGTTCTTCCCTTGTCGCACAACTTCTACCTTCTCACAATATCTCCTTCCTTATCGCATCGTTGTGCACCGCAGGACAAACAACCCCTTCTCAACGCCAGACCCTCAGCTCGCAGTATCGCGCACCGAAGCTCCTCTGCCGGTGCGATATCGCCTCTCTGCGATATTCTACCTCCACGACTTGCGCTCTAACATTGGCTGTGTCGACGGGCGAAGTTCGACCTCCAGGAAGTTATATTATGATTAAACAGTCATTTAGAAACAATATAAGGGAGCCTTTATGCGACTTACTGAAATACTTCATTTACTTTAATCCCCAAGTACTACTGTAAGTTGAGCAATACATACATTCATTGACTGCAACTAATATCATAAGCATAATAACCAGTAACAGTAAACAAATACAATCACATTCATACAACACATAACACGCGGATTTAACGTGGTTCACCCCCAGGATGGGAGTTACGTCCACCAAACTATGCTTCTATTATCTATCTTGAGGGAAGTTGGCACAGTCTGTTGCACTGCATATGCAGCACGAGATCTCCTCTAGATCTCTGGCCTTTTCCTATCTCTATACTGCCTTTCTTACAATATATCCTTCCCTCTCTATTCTCTCTCTAGATGGTTACATACAGACTCAAATGACTCACAGACAAGCTAGGTGTCTGGATCGTTACAACACAATCTGTCTGACTGACTCCTGAATCTACTTCAAAAGTATTCAACTAATCAACTAAGGAATCAACCTCTGAACCAACCCTTTTACAATACAAAATGCAAGCTTTTATAGGAAGCCCGAAGTTCATGCCCTTACAACACTGTGGGCCTGTCCCAACAGTAAACCCATACCCTAATTAGTGACAGTCGGTCCTCTCTGTCCTTGAGGTAGCCGCTTCCTGTCACACTACAGCTTTTTGCAGTCTTCCATGCTTCCTGGCGCTGATCATGGGTACTATGCACCACTTCACTGTGGCCTTTGTCTTCAATGCTTGAGCCTCGTTGCTCCTTCTTCTTTATGAGGGTCGCTGAGCCCTCCTATCTTCCGCCACTGCCTTCAATGCAGTGGTTGAGCTTTCTTCTCTCGGCCGCTCAGGTATCGTTGCCTTATAGACTTTTCTATCTCAAAATTCAATGTTTCCGGCTCTGCTCTACAGCTGGAAACGCGCTACAGCGTCGTAGCCTTGCCTTCTCCTCTTTCCGCCAAAACTTTACCTTTCCGCTAAACTAGCAGCTTCCTCTGTAGCTACGGGACCCTACTCCAACAACAAGTCTTCATTCTTCTTTGCTTGTAGGTGATTATGTATGCGATCTTTCCTACAAGTCAAATGCATTTATGTGGTTAGAAACATTTCATAAGGAATATTTATACTGGCAAGTTATTATGCATAAATATATGATCATGCAAATGCTTTAGCCAATACAACATTCATCCATATCTCACTGAAACTTTCTAGATGCCTTCCATCTCTACCAGGACAACATTGAGATTGTGCACTAATCCAATATGTCAGCAAAGAGGTTTCATTCTAGATAAGTAGCAATGGAGAATTTGTATATCACCATGAGCTACTTACCCATCACATGCATATTAGTAGTATACTGTCATTAATGCAAACATCCTATCATGCATAATACAATAACTGAATATAAACAAATGCATAACAAAATAATATCATGAAATGACAATTGAATACTTATCTTTATTTGTTTCATGGGTATACTCCTTGAGTGTTTGGCTTCATCATCTTCTTCATTCATGGTAGCATCGTTTCTTATCCAAATGCTAAGGTGGATAAGAAGTTCTTCAAGAGTTGAGTTCTTCATATTCCTCATTGCTTGAGGGATCTTCTTTGGAAGGTGAAATATTGATCTTCAATTTCTCCCATCTTTTCTTCTCTTCTTATGATTCAAGCTTCTTCTTCTTCACGGAGTCTGCTGAAAGTAATCACTTCCTTCTGGAACACATTCCTTGAATGAATGAATTTCACGATCCTGGGAGGCCATTCAAGGTGGCCATCATCACTTCTGCATTCTTCACTTTTTCTTTTACCACTTCAAGTTGTTCTTTGATTTGAGAGACTCTTATGATTGCATGGTCTCTGCATTCTATATCTTCACATTCTTCAACTGGTTTATTTAGGTCATATTCTGATTTTTGTTCTTCCCTTCAAATAGCTTGAAATTCTGGAAGACCTTCAACAGCTTTGCTTGCAATAGGTAGTGCTCTGTAATGCACATGTGCAAGCCTTCTATGCCAAAGCTCATTTGGCTCTACTGTGTCATGGATCAAGGCTTATTCTGGATGGTCCTTCAATTTGTACAATCCTCCTTCTTGTTCTCCAATCACTACCACATCATCGATAGTATTTCCTTTTGGCCACATGATGGCTTGACCATCTATGAATGCAACCCACATTCCTTTTGCATCAATGCTAAAATGGAGAGAAGGTTCTTCTTGAGTCCTGAAACAAACAATACTTCTTTTATTGTTAGAGACTTACCAGAGTCTAGCTTGTATGAATATTCCCCACTACCTTTTATTGGATATTGGTAGACATCTCCTAGTTTCACCTTGTGATGTGATTCATGTTCTGATAGTCTTACAAAGGATTCCTTGAATCTCGTCATATGTTTGGAAGCCCCACTGTCTATAAGCCAATCATCACTTCCATGAGTAATGTTACCTATGAGAGATGATATCAGAACATGTTAATCCTCACTTGAAGAATATTCACTTTCATATCTGGATCTCTTTCTGTATGGTTCATCATCCTCTGCAGCATGAGCATGATGTCTTCTTTGGCCTTGACCAAGTTCTTCTTGTGAAAGGCTTCTAACCTCGTCTCCCTCTGAACCTGGAACCTCTATACTCATGTAGGTGTCCAATCCATTTTCTTCAGAGAGATCAAAAACTTCTATGCTTGGAAGTTTTCAACTTCACCAAGATCATCATCAAGCTAATGTGATAGATCACTTTGAAATGAGAACCTCAAATGAAAATAGCAAAGGATTAGATCTTACCGATTTGAGGTGTTCGTCCTGGTTCCGGAGCTAGTTGATCTAGGGTTTGTCACAGAAACCCTAATTTTCAAAACTTGGAATATTTCAGATCTTATTGGATATATAGATAGATCTCTTCAAATGGATATGTCCAATGTACTCCTTTTCTGAAAACAGTGGAGGGAAGCTCCCGTAACAGGAAGCCCTAGATTTCCAATTTCTTCTGCAGAAATTCCTGTTATTGTTTCTGTAATATCTCTGAAATTACTAATCCTATGTGTCTGAAATTTCGTACTGAGGTAACCTCGAATGTTACTGATCCAACACCACATGTTTAATCAGAATTTGTTTCACCATTTGGGACTTATGAGCCTTTTCCCAAGGTGACCTGTTACAGGACTGTTCAGAACAGCGAAGTTGTATGGAATGACACGTGTCACTGGTTCATCCTTTGAGTCTGATATTCGGACCACCGAAATTAAAATCCATTCCCTTTCTGAAACATCTTCAGGAATTCAATTTGGACCTCTGTATCCCAATATATTGTAATTCTCCCTAGGTGTCCTGTTTATGGATGATTTCTGGAAGAGGCTGGAGCCCTAACTTCGAGAGATCATATCTCCTGGAATACAGCGATTCGGAGTCAGATGTTTGGAAAAAGGATGCATAATGATTTTATATTTGGACCCTATAATTTTCAACTCCTGAAACTCCTCCAATCTCTGAATACAGCGATTGTACCAAAACTTAGCAGTTTTAGTATTTAGGGTTTCTCTAGCTCAGGGTCAAAATAGGGTTTGAATTTCCCAGAGATTTACCCAACCAAATTTCTTGATCCAGGTCTCTAAACTTTTTTTTTGATGAGGAGAAAAATCCTATGTAGGTCTCACTCAAAAATTCCTCTTTTGTAGAAATCCCTAATTTCCGCATCGAAGACTGAAAATGCTCGGAATCAAATTTTGCTTCGACAGAAAAATGCGCCCTAAGGAGGAGAGTTGTTCCACCTTACTTTTGCTGAAAATATGTGGAGGAAGGTCCACAAACTAGGAATCCCTAGTTCCCACATCTGCACAGTGTCTTCTTCTCAGGTTAGCTCTGATACCATGTTATTTTTTCAACATTTAAGCTAGCATTATGATCTTAGGATCTTTTCACTGAGAGACTAACAAGCACAGCAATAAAACATAAGCACATCACAAGAGACAAGAGACACAAAGAGTTTTCCTTGGGGAAACCATAAAGGAGAAAACCCCACAACTTCATTAGAGAAAGAATTAGCACCAAAATAGTAAGAGATCTCCCCAACAGCAGTAGACTTCTTGTCCCAGTAATTTCCTTCTTCACTAGTGTGCCACACTTAAGAGATTGAATGATGTGTGTTGTAAATAGAGAGTCTCACTCTCTATTTATATTCTTCCATTCACTTGAAGTGCAATTTCACACGTAGGCTCAACTTACAATTACTTACTCAAGCCTACACCTTAATTAGTGTATAATAACTCAAGTGCCCCAAAATTGTGGGGACTTACCTAATGACCTGACATGACTTGTTTACATTATAGATCCTCCCGATCAGAACATCAGGGCATGACAACATGACTCAAATACATAATAGAAACATCCTAGAATAAAAATCGGGGAACAATACATAAGATACATAGAAGAATACATTCTGAAGTTACAAATACATCAACAAGGTTAATATCGCACCTATTACTATACCAGATGTGTTGATATGTACATGAAATTTTACTGACCAATTTAGAAATCGTAGAATAGGTGCTTCGACTAGTTTTTTCTTTAAAATGTTGAATGATGCATCGAATTCTTAGGTCCATTCATATTTTTTATTCTCTTTTAATAATTATTCTAAAGGATATGTCATGTCTAAATAGTGTCGAATACAATTTCTATAGTACCATGTATGTCCTAGTAGAATTCTAACTTGTGTCTGGTTAACTGGTGATTTTAAGCCGAGAATGATTTTGATTTTAGTGAAGATGACCTTGATACATTCTTTGCATACAATGTGTACTAGTAGAATTCCTTTAGGAGTTACAAAAATACAATTTTTTATTTTAAGAGATAACTTAATTTTTCGGCATTGTTCTAACATTAATCTCATCTATTTGCAGTGATCTTTTAACATAGAGTAAATTGTCTAGACATCGAAATACATAGCCATTTTTTTGTAGATATATTCTTGGAATGCTTTAACTACTACTTGTGAAAACACTGTTGGTGCATTTTTCATACCAAATGGCATAACTTTGTAGGAAAATGAACCGAATTCACATACAAATGTTGTTTTCTTTTGTTCTTCCTTTACGATTGGTACTTGATTGTAACCTGAGAAACCATCTATAAATGAGTAACACTCATGTCCTGCGAATTCATTGATAATTTCATCTGCAAATAGAGATACAAATGGGTTTGTAAGAGTGACTTTGTTGAGTTCATGGAAATATAAAACAATTCTTAGACGTGTCGGGCCATGTTTCTTTGGTTGCACAACCATTGGGCTTTCCCATTTTGACTTGTCGATAGGGTAGATAATTCTTGCCTCTAGCATATTGTCAATTTCATTCTTCATTATTTATTTATACTTATGAGCAAGTTAAATGGTCGTTTATTTATGGATATTTCATCGGGTTTTATGTCAATCTTCATTTCTCCCATTTCTTGAACTAATCCTTTAAGATCCTTATAATCCCGAGAGAAGATGTCTTGACATTATTTTAGCAAGTTGATGATTTCTTATGCCTGTTCTTCATTCCAGTAATATCCAATTTTTTCAAGTTTAGGTCTATCATCATTAGAGATGTCTACTTATTTTGTTTTAATTTTTGCATCCATCCATTCTGGCGCCTTTCTTTCATTAATTTTTTTACTTCCTTCTTTAATTGTGAAAACAATGTTGGGAAGTCTTCTGCTATCATCCGTTCAGGTTCTTCTTTTCCTATTGATCCAAATTTTAGTATTGTTTTGATTAGTTTTGTCGTTTCAGGATGGTGATATTTCCATTGAAAACTTTTTCCCCTTGTATCTTATGTTTCTAGTCAAAGTCTTGTGAACTGTGGTACTTTAGTTGACGGAATATGATGACATGAGCCATTTGGTCAGTTGTGAGTTCCTGTCAAACTACTACTAATAGTAAGTTTTATAACTGTTTTTATTTACTTCGTAGCGTTGACTAGTTGGTCATAATTAGGTATAAATTTAAAGTCCTTGATGAAATTTTCTTTACGTTTGTTCCATAGGAACGTTTCACCTCATGCTTCTTCCATATTGTACCATTTTTTTGGTAAATCATCCAATGCTGACCAAAATAGGTGTGGAAATATTCGTTCATCTTTATAACCAAGTCTTTTCCATTATTTTTCGCATGTAATAATGTGTTTTTTGGGATCCTGGCCTTGTGTAAAGACTGGTATTTGTGCATGATTTGTTAGCTTCTTTCCTCCAAATATTTTGAAAAAATATGTTGAATTTGTCGACCATGTTTGTATTCTTGGTTGGTGGGTATCCCAACACTGAGCAGCTTGTCCCATAAATGTTTTGACTAGACTTTGAAGTCATTCGTGTTCACCTATATTTTTAGATACTTGTTCAATGTGAAGGACTGGTGATTCTCGTTCTTTACACCTAAGTGACAGTCGACTTGATGTTTCTTTTTTCATTGGTGCTAGGGATGGAAATGTTGATGTAATTGTAACTTCAGAATGTACTCACTTGTATATCTTATGTATTGTAACCCGATGTTTATTTCAGGAAGTGTTTGTAATGTAATTGAGTCATGTCATGCCCCGATGTTCCGATCAGGAGTTTCTATAATGTAAACAAGCCAAGTCAAGTCATTGTGGGAACCCTCCTATTGATCAAGGGTTAAAGTCCCCGCAGTTGTGGGGCCCTAGGGTTATTAGACTCTCTCTAGTGAAGTTGGCCCTAGTGAGTTATTGTTAAGTCGAGAATTAATATAAATAGAGAGTGAGCCTCTCTATTTATCACACACTTACTCACACTTAGTTGTAGAACATAACTGAGGGAGAAGAAGTTGTTGGGGCTAGAAATAAAGAGGCTACTACTGTCGGGAGATCATCTTGCTGTTTTGGGGTTTTACTTTTGGTGTTGATTCTATCTCTAAGGAAGTTGTGGGGTTTCTCCATTTATGGTTTCCCCGAGGAAAAACACTATGTTCATTGTCTCTTGTGTTTGATTGTTGTGCTTTTTATTCTCTTAGTTAACGATCCTAATATAATGCTAGCTTAAAAAGTTAAAAATCTAACATGGTATCAGAGTTAACCTGAGAATAAGACACTGTTCAGCTACGGGAACTAGGGATTCCTACTTTTTGGATTTCTCTTAACAAATTTTCAGCAAAAGAAGGTTGGGATAACTCTCCTCCCTAGGGTGCATCTTTCTGTTGAAGTAGAATCTGGTTCTGATCATTTTCAGTTTTTGACCCGACACTGCTACCGAAAATTAGGGATTTCCACCGAAGTGGAATTTTTGAGTGAGCCCAGGCATGGATTGATCTCCTCCTCAAAATAGAAGTTTAGAGATCAATATCAAAGCATTTGGTTGGATAGAACTCCAAGAAAGTCAAACCCTAATCTACTCTTGAACCAGCACTGCAAAAATTCAGCTCCAAATCTAGATCGAACATCTTGACCTAGTAAGATCTAAATCTTTTGTATTTCCATTTGAGGTTCTCAGTTAAGATGTCTCATCATATCAAGCTTGATGAAAATATTGAGGGAGATGATAACTTCTGAGCCTGGAAGTATAGGATCTCCCTGGTCCTGGAAGAAAATGAGTTGGACTCTTACATCAATGAGGAGGTTCCAGTTCCAGAGGAAGATGAGGCTAAGGCCTTACATAAGAAGAAGTGGGTTATGGCTAAGAGGATTATTTATTATTCATTCAAGGATCACCTCATACCACAGGTGTCCTCCCTAAAGACACCTAAATCCATGTTTGATTCCCTAACCAAAGTACTTGAAGGGAATAACATAAACCGAAAGATGACTTTGAGGAACTAGTTGAAGAATGTAAAGATCCAAATGAGGAGACCATACAGTCATACTTTACAAGGGTATCCTAGATCAAAGAACAACTTGAAGCAGTAGATGAAGAAGTGGAGAATGCATAAATTGTGATGACAACCTTTAATGGTCTCCCTAGGTCATGGGATTATTTCATCCAAGGAATCTGTGCTAGAAAGAAGCTAATCAAGTTCAACAGACTATGGGAAGAATTCTCACAATAAGAAGCTCGAATAGTAGCTTGAGAAGAAAATATGGGAAATGAAGATCAAGCTCTCATAGTACACTTCGAGAAAGGAAGAAGGGAAAATCATCATCACCAAGGTAAGCATTCTCATCAGGAAGATAATTTTGTGAACAAGGATTCATCCAAACTCAGATGATATGTTATGAAAGAGGACACTTTGCTAGAAATTATCCCATGAATAAGAGTGGCTCTAAGAATAGTAAGAACTCCAAAAGAAGACATCATGATCACACTACTGAGGATGATAATCCTCCCAGAAAGAGAGTAAAACAAGAAAGTGAAGACTCTTCAAGTGATGAAGAATATGTTTTGATCTCCGCTCTCACAGGAACTGTCACACATGGAAGCAAAGATTGGCTTATTAACAGTGGGGCTTCCAAACACATGACAGGATTCAAGGAATCCTTTGACAAACTATCCAAACATAATTCACCCCATAAGGTGAAACTTGGGGCTAACTACCAATATCCCATAAAAGGTAGTGGTGAATCCTCCTACGAGCTAGACTCTGGAAAGTCTATAAAAATGAAGGATGTCTTGTTTGTACCAGGACTAAAGAAGAATCTTCTCTCCATATCAGCACTAGATGCAAAAGGCATAAGGGTTGCATTTGTAGATGTCCAAGTCGTCATGTGGCCAAGAGGAAAGACTATTGACTATGCAATAGTAATTGGAGAACAAGAAGGAGGATTATACAAATTGAAGGGCCATCCAGAACAAGCTTTTGTCCATGACACAGTAGAGCCAAATGAACTTTGGCATAGAAGGCTTGCACATGTGCATTACAGAGCACTACCACTTGCAAGCAAAGTTATTGAAGGTATTCTAGAAATTCAAGAAAAACATGAAGGAGTCTGCAAAGGATGTGCAAAAGGAAAGAACACAAAGAAGACATTTCCATGTAGCGAAAGCAAAGAAAAAGGAATCTTGGAAATCATTCAATTTGATGTATGCGGTTCAATGTCATCCAGTTCTTTAAGAGGGTATGTATACTACGTTTCTTTTATTGATGATTTTTCTAGGAAGACATGGATATAATTTATGAAGAACAAAGATGAAGTATTCAGCAAATTCAAGGAATTCAAATCCTTGATCAAGAACCACACTGAAAAGAAGATCAATACCTTTGGATTAGATAATGGTGGAGAATTCACATCAAATGAATTCAAAGAGTTATGAAAAGATTTAAGGATTAAGAGGGAGTTATCCACTCCATATAATCCACAATAGAATGGGGTTCCAGAAAGGAATAATAGAACTATCATGGAAGCTACAAGAGCAATGATTCATGGTCAAGATCTTCCCATGGATCTATGGGCAGAAGCTACCAAAACAACGGTGTATGTACAAAACCGTACTCCACACATAGTACTTGGGAACAAGACACCTGAAGAAGTCTTTTCTGGCAAGAAACAAGAAGTCAGCCATCTCAAAATATTTGGCTGTCCATTGTACATACACATTCCAAAAGAAAAGAGGACAAAGTTAGATCCTTCAGGAAAGAAGGGTATATTTGTGGGATACTCTGAAAGCTCGAAGGCTTATAGAATATACTTCCCAGGATTCAAGAAGATCGACATCAGCAGGGATGTAACTGTTATCTCCAAAAATAATTTATTTCTATAGTATGAAAAATTTAATTCACGCAATGAGGGATATGAATATCACTAACAGTTTGAAAGCCTCTGTTTTTTATAAAAAATTCACAAATTTGTAGCTTCAGTGGCTTTGGCGAGGATCAGAACATCTCATTATCCATTGAAAGACATACAAACTGTGGCTTCCGTGATCAGATGAAAACTTCAGTGATCGAAAGAACTAAGGACTACGAATCGAGGAAGTAAAGATGAAAGTTTCCACAGTGTCGACGGTATAAATCACTAAAATGCTGCCGAAGTCACGTATCAAAAATAGAAACCACTACTGAATAAGGTGTCGGATATTGAAAACATAAACCGTTGGAAAGATAGTTCACTAAGAAGCCACAACGACGGAAAACAAACTGACTATGCGTTCCACCATAATAGAAAATCATCGACGATCGAAAGAACTAAGGACTACGGGTCAGAACTTGAAAACACTAATCGTCGGCACAATATTCCACTAAGAAACCACAATGGCGGGAGATAGACTGACTACAGGTTCCAATCAATCAATATAAAATCGTCGACGATCAGAAGAACTAAGGACTACAGATCGGCAATATAGTCCACTAAGGAGCCGCAATGGCGGGAGACAGACTGACTGCAGGTTCCATGACAATAGAAACTCATCGGTGATTGGAAGAAATAAGTGCTACGGATTGGTGAGGTAAAGATAAGTAGCTCCACAGTGTCGATAAGGAAACAAACAAGGATTCCAATCAATCACAAAAATCATTCTGATAGCGATAAAACTAGTTCATTTCACCTTCGAAATAGCGACAGCATAACAGCTACACACATCAGCGAATAACAAGACTTTCCATCGGTGGAGTAGAGGACTAATGCCCCGATTCCTTTGAAAAATGACTTTTGACAATGATAAAACTAGTTCATTTCACCTCCAAAATAGAAGCAACGTTCTAGTATAGGGCGCTGATGTGCTAGAAGACAAATCTTCGGATCAGCGACCACGACGACAAGGTAGAAAAATCTGACAGATTAAACAAGAAAGGTCACTTCAGTTAAACACCGAGACACTGGCTGTTGATGGCAATTTCACACTGAACCAGTAGTGGTGATTATCAGTGACCACTTCAGTTATTAAAAGTTTTCTCAGTGAACTAGATCTTCACAATAGATAGATAAATAGTTAGCAAGGGTTTGAAGCCCTAATCTGAGAATACTATCACTTTCAAGTATTTTTTGTGTAAACAGATCGAATTTTCAGAATCTGTCATTTTTGTAGAATGGCTATAAATCCCATGATTGATTTTATAATAAGGGTTTGACTTGAGGGATTTGTAAGCCTATTATATTATCAAGCGTCTCATCTTGTCTATTCTAAATATAAGCTCTTTTGTTATGATTTGTTCAGCCATCATATTTATCTTTACTGTACTTATTCCTGAATGTGCATTTAGGTGATTTTCAAGTTGATTAATAGCTAATAGCTGTCATCCTATTGGTGAGTTAATGTGATTTGATTTATAAGTACCATCCTTGTCAGGATTTAGCCATTTATATGCATCTATTTTGTATGTAAGTCTACTAGCTTGATGAGTTCTCCATCCCTGCACCTTATTGTCAAACTACTGAACAAGTTGTAACTAAAATCCTTGTAATTAAGTGAGCTTCATGCATGTCTTGAGAGTGGGAGGTTATATAAGTCATCCAACTTGATCCATATCTGAAAACCCTAAAAACATTTTAAAGTTACTAGGCATCCTCGAGCTACAATCTAGAGGAGTTTCTTGGAGTGATAACAGTAACATTTGATGAAGACTCAGCTTACAACAAATCCAGAAAGAGACTTGCTGAAGATCCTGAAGAAACAAAAGCACATGACACAATCATGGATGAATAAATTCAAGAAGAAGACCGAGAACTAGAAGAACATGTAGATCCACCTTAGGAGAAGAATCCTCATAAGAGGAAACTTGCTTGGATACGAGAAGCTATCCAAGGTACAGAAATATGTGGGGCTCCAGAAGAGAATCACAGAGAAAGAAAGAGGACTAGGTCTTGCTTCGGGTATGTAGCTTTATTATGTGACTTCATCGATAAAGAACCTTCCAACTATGAAGAAGCGGCAGAAAGAAAATAATGGAAGGATGCTATGATTAAAGAGTATCAATCAATCATGAAGAATGATGTTTGGGATGTTGTCCCAAGACCAGAATGGAAGTCTGTTGTAACTTCCAAATGGATCTACAAGATCAAGCATGTTGCAGATGGCAGCATAGAAAAATATAAAGCAAGATTCATGGCTCATGGCTTCTCACAAAAAAAGTAATATATTATGAAGAAACCTTTGCACCTGTAGCCAAATACACTTCCATCAGATCAGTACTTGCTCTGGCTGTAGTGATGAAATGGAAGATACACCAAATGGATGTCAAGATTACTTTCTTGAATGGTGTAGTGGAAGAGAAAGTATATGTAGAGTAGCCACTTGGTTTCAAGACACATGATAGGGAGTCTCATGTGTGTAGATTGAATAAATCCTTGTATGGTTTGAAACAAGCACCCAGGACATGGTACAACACAATTGATGGCTTTCTATACAGTTTGGGCTTTACCAAAAGTAAAGTAGATTCCAACCTTTACTACAAGGTTGAAGATGGTAACCTAGTGATACTCCTATTGTATGTAGATGATATGCTTGTAATAGGTATGGATTGGTTGATTGTTGATATGAAGAGGAAGCTTGCTATTGAGTTAAAAATGAAGGACATGGGTATGATGCACTATTTTCTAGGCATGGAGGTGTGGTAGAATGTGGATGGAATCTCGCTCAGACAAGGGAAGTATGTAGTAGAGATCCTGAAGAGGTTTAGGATGATGGAATGCAAGGCCATGACCACACCTATGGCATCGAACCTGAAGCTATTGAGTGATAATTCATCAAAAGCGGTTGATGCTACAATGTATCATTAGATGATTGGGTCCTTGATGTACTTGATGAACACAAGACCAGATATTTGCTTTGCTGTGAACACCTTGAGACAGTTCCTAACACATTCGAGACATGTTCACTTGATTGCTGCAAAGAATATTCTGAGGTACCTAAAGGGTATAGTTGTTTATGGGCTCAAGTATGAGGTGAATCACAAGATTAACCTGGAGGGTTATGTTGATTCAGATTGGGAAGGAAGTGCCATCGATAGGAGGAGCACTTCAAGGTGTTGCTTCAGTATGGGATCAGGTGTGATCTCTTGTTCTAGCAGGAAGCAATCCTATGTGGAACTGAGTACAGCTAAAGCAGAGTATGTCACAGCTTGTTCTGAGGTAGTATGGCTGGGGAAGCTACTGTCTAATTTATTTGATCTCTAGTTGGATGCTACTTGTATATATTGTGACAACCAGAGTTGTATGAATTTGTCAGAGAACCTAGTGTTCCATGACAAGTCGAAGCATATCAAGATCAAGTATCACTATATCAGGGATATGGTGCCGAAAAGAGCAGTGAAGCTCCAGTATGTTGCGGCGGACAAACAAATAGCTGATGTGTTAGCAAAGCCACTGGCCAGAGTGAATTTTGAGTACTTCAGGGAGAAGCTTGGTGTTCTCTAGATCGAGGTTCCCTCCAAAGGGAAGTGATGAGTCTGTGAGACATTCTGACATGGTGAGAGGATTGGTTCCTTCCATGGCCATATGTAAAGGCTGAGCCATTCTGTTATGATGAGAGGATTGGTTCCTCACATGTCAGATATGATTGTTGAGCCATTCTAATGTGACTGTAGGATTGATTTTTACATGATCAAATATAAGTGATGAATTACATTCTTGGAATGGAGGCACCTGGTCAGTTACCAAGAACACTCAGTTTGGGATTGAGGGCCATTCTGTTGTGACTGTAGGATTGGCTCCTACATGATTAGATGTAAGTGCAGATCCATTCTAATGTGACTGTAGGATTGGTTCCTACATGATCAGATGTAAGTGTAGAGCCATTCTGAGGCAATTGTAGGATTGGTTCCTACATGAGAAGATGTAAGTGCAGATCCATTCTGAGGTGATTGTAGGATTGGTTCCTACATGATCATATGTAAGTGCATATCCCTTTCGACATGTAGGTAGGATTGGTTCCTCGCATGATTGAATGTAAGTGCTGGGCCTTTCTAACATAGATGACTAGATTGGTTCCTCTCATTGTCAGATGTGAGTGTTGGGCCTTTCTAACAGGGTTGTGGGATGTGTTCCCACATGGTCAGATGTGAGTATCGAGTGTGCCTTTCATATGTGATTATAGGATTGGTTCCTACATGATCAGATGTAAGTGTTGGGTGAGCCATTTTGACTTAGGATCAGATATAAGTGTTGGAAAAGACCTACATGGAGGCTAGGCCTACAACCAAAAGGAAAAAGGGCTGGCTCTGTAGAACTTCCTATGACAAGAAGAATCAAGAGATAGCACCTATGATGATGATACAACAGAGATGTTCCAGAACTAGAGATGATACAGATTGAGTGGTGATCTAGATCCAGTGATGACGATCCAGATCTAAATGAAGATGGCTTGAAGATGACAAGGACTTGATGATGATATAGATGATACAAAGAAGAAGACTTGTGTTTCTAAATTGTGTCGAGAGAATACCTTCCTAGTTAAGAGGGAGTGTTGATGTAATTGTAACTTCGGAATGTATTCACTTTTATATCTGATGTATTGTACCCCGATGTTTATTCCAAGAAGTGTTTGTAATGTAATTGAGTCATGTCATGCCTTGATGTTCCGATCAGGAGTTTCTATAATGTAAACAAGTCATGTCAATTCATTGTGGGTAACCCTCCTATTCATCAAGGTTAAATTCCCCACAGTTGTAGGGCCCTAGGGTTATTAGACTCTCCTAGTGAAGTCAGTTGTACTGAGTTATTGTCAAGTTGGGAATTAGTATAAATAGAGAGTGAACCTCTATATTTATCACACACTCACTCACACTCAGTTGTAACACATAACTAAGGGAGAATAAGTTGTTGGGGCTAGAAAGAAAGAGGCTACTGCTGTCGGGAGATCATCTTATTATTTTGGGGTTTTACTTTTGGTGTACATTCTATCTCTAAGGAACTTGCAAGGTTTTCTCCATTTATAGTTTCCCATAGGAAAAACACTATGTTCTTTGTCTTTTGTGTTTGATTGTTGTGCTTTTTGTTCTCTTAGTTAAAGATCCTAATATTATGCTAGCTTATAATGTTAAAAATCTAACAAGAAATTCCCAAACTTTTCTTTCAAATATATTTTCAGTATTATAGACACAGATAAACATTGGCGTGTTTGTTTTTTTGGAATGGACTGGATGGTTTGGAATTCCCTTGCTTATAGTTCATAATTTTCCATTTCCTAGTCATATAATTTTGCATATGAGTTGTAGCCTACATAATTTAGGTTTCCTAAGTGAAGCTCTCCATATATGTTTGGTTCGGCATAATATTCATTATTTTGTATCTGGTATAATTGTCAGACATCAACTTCTTCATCGACATGTTCTGTCCATGGTTCACCTTGTGATGGATGAATAGGAGCAATCACTTTCTGCCAGTTTCCTTTAAGTTTTATCCTTTCCTTATCTAGTGAGATTAACGCTTTTATCTTTCGAGCCCATGGTCGATCTACTAAGGCTGGAAAGGAACTTGATCCTTCCTTACAGTTAATAATTTAGAAGTTGAATTTTGTAGTGATACCTTTTATAGTTGTGTCAACATTTCTCCAGAAACCAATGGTTTTAATCAGTCCTTGATATGCTAACTTCAAATATATTCCAGATTCATTGAGTCAAGGTTTACCTAATTGTTCCCATGTGTCCCTGGTCATGATATTTACCTATGATATGAAGTCAAGAACGACTTGTTGGACATTGTAACCTTCAATTTCCAAGTCGACTAAAGGGTCAGCATCACTTTTATCTTTTTTATTCAAAGTACATATGCTTTTAGCTTGCTTATCTACACCAGATTTATTCTTAATATTGTACAATGAGTTGATTAATTTTGCAACTGAATTATCGTTATGTTTTAAATTAATTAATTCTTGAGACGTATTCTATCAGTCATCATAATTTACTTCTTGCACAGCTAATTCTTGAAATATGTTCGACACATCATTATATAATTGATTTTGTAGGACAGGATTAGGATAGTCATCTTTATTCTTTATTTTGCTTATTTTGGGATTATCATTGCCAATTTTATTACCTTGTCTAGTAACTATTTTCAAATTCTTAGTGCGAATAACATCGCATTTTTGGACACTCAACAAGACATTAAATTTTTTCTTGTTATTGATTTTTTCGAGCATGATGGGGAAATCCTCTAAAAAGTGATCGCCTACACCACAACTAGTACATAATTTAAGGTCGGCTCAATCCTTGTATAGACACTTAGTGTGTCGATGCCCTTCATTTAAGCATGTGTAACACTGGATTGGTCGACGTGGTTTATTTTCTCAATTCCCAAAGTACAGGCCTCGACCTGAGAATCCTCCACGATGATTTTTATCATACCGACGCTTGTACCTTTGGCCATCATATCTTTGGTTTCTTTGGTTGTTCCTATCATTATTGTTTCTTGTATTATTATCATTGTTATTTTGAGAAACAACATTTGTTTGGTAAACTGCATGATAATTCTGTCAATTCTTTAAATTTAACTGGCATTCGAATGTTGCATGGCTTTTGACCTCGCATATCACGCACTAGAGAGATTTCTCATTCTTCATATTGTATGGATAATATTTTGTCACATGTAGAACGTGCTCCTGGAAAATGTCACAAAATCATTTCGACTAAATGAACCGTACATCTTGTAAGCAATTAACTTTTGTGTGCTCGGTCGTCAAGCATTTCATGCACCAGACTTCACGACATTTGATGTTTAATTCTTGTATTGACTTGTTCATAATATACTATTTTTCTTCAACACCACTATCAACAGGGTTCACTGGATAGTCCTCATCCATCTCTACTTGCAACGCCTTGGTTAATGCATCTTCGTAAGTATTAAAATTGTCCAGTATAATGTGCATTCATATGTTTTGTAGGAGTCCTACAACAAACCATTGGATTAACAATTTCTCATCTATATTATAGTCCAGCTGGTTGAGTAGGTCTTTGGATAATTTATCGTACTCCCGAACTGTCTCTATCGGTTTCTGGATTGTAGTCTTTAGTTTTTTGGCTTCCAGATGTTTTGCATCTGGAGTCTTGAAGAATGACATGAATTGTTGTTTAATTTATGCCTTGTTAGCATTCAATGTCTTTTGTATGTATGATCCGGTGGATTATTCATCTTCAAAAATTACACTGATCCAATATGGTACAATAGTTATTAATTATATGTTTTTAACTCATATGCTAAACATAGTGCAAGGACTAAGCTTAGTGGTTAAGATGTGAACATCCTGCGCAGTTATGGGCTGTGCAGTCATCGTAAGGGGCTGCGCAGTTATCGCATGGTGCGCAGTTATGGCACGTGCCGCGCAGTTGTAACATGCTCACGCAGTTAGTTGGCAACATTCTGGCGGTTAGACAAGGGTGCACGATCATGTTGCTACGACATACATATCACAGTTGCTACGACATACATATCGCAGTTGCTGCGACATACATATCCTGTTTGCTGTGACCTGTGTATATTGGTTGCTGCGACATTATGAAATTAGTGGTGACATCAAACAGTTACGTTACATGTGGCATAAACCAGTTGCAAGCACATGTGCGTGGAGGTCATTGCCACATGTCAACATATGCGCGTGGAGTTGGTTGCAATGTTTCAAGGATATGCAATGTCGTGGTAACATAACGCTTATACAGTGATTTGGTGGGATTGCATGCTTCCGTTTTAGCATATGGTTGTAAAAATAATAAAGAAGATAACAGCTGTAGCGGACGAAGGGAACCCATTACTTGTCCTTTGACTGAACGCTTAAATAAGCGATTCTAGCCACATTGAAGGCAGAGGTTGTTAGAGCACAGAGCTTCGTTTTACTGTTATGAGAAGCTTGGGGATTCTGTGAAGTGCGTAGATGCTGTTTATTTTGAAGTCGACATTCTCTATTATAATTTATCTTTCTTTGCCTTTCGAAGGCTAATTGTAATTTCCAGAGGAGAGGTCTTAAAGACTTTGTACAACATTCTGTTTATAGTTTCTTGTTAGAATAATCAACCCATAGTTAGCTACCTTAGACATTAATTTAATTATTTTTGTCTTATTTTCCTAGTTCATGTGTCCCACCTTATGCAAGTTGTCATTTATCTATCCATAGTGGTCAAAATTGCCTTATTTGACTCATGTAGTGCTTGGGAAACCTCAAGGAATCAAATATGCTTTATTCCTAGCCTCCTAAGTGCCCTTCTACTTTTTCTGCTTTATTGCCTGCTTTTTAAGTGTTTTAAGGCAAATGGAAAAGCTTGTTTAGGTGAGGTGAACTAGTTTTTTGTCCTATTCATCCTCCACTCTTTTCTCCTTGGAAAAGCATGTATGAGTTTTCATTCCATCACTCTTTAGCTTGCCTAAGTGCTTTTGCCAATTCGTGAGCTCCATGACTGATTTGGGATCAGCTTTTTGCACCTATGGGGGATTTGCTTAATTTTAGTAAGCCTGCTTTATGCTAGATTCGAATTGCTCCTCATGCATTCAAATCCTTTATGTAATTATTTAATTCAGCAACCTATTATGTTACAGGGTTGGCTATTGTACACTTATTCAATACAGTTTAGTGTTCAGCTCATTATTCAGTCCCTTTTGTGAGTGATTTTGCATGTTCAATTGATAATTGTTGTGAGTAAACTTAATCTATCACTAGGTTCAATTTACACATGGTATCAGAGCCATTGTAGATCAATTTCTCTCCTTCAAAATTGTTTTGCAGGTTCGACATCAGTGACTGGGAGCCTTCTACTGACAGCTGGGACAAATTTCTAAGCTATGGATCAATCTCAGAAGATCATCTTGACTCCCTTGAATTTATTTCAATGGAAAGTAGAGATGGAGATACTGTTGAGAGCGAAAGGCCTCTACAGGGTGACTATGGAAATAGAAGCAGAGCCCAATGTAGCTGTAGAGAAGATAAAATGGCACAACAGGAGGGATGAGGCCTATGGTCTCCTGTGTCTGAGTATTTCTAGAGACCTCCTTTTCCATCTTGATGGATTGACATCACCGAATGAAGTATGGGAGAATCTTGATGATCTTTTTGGAAAGATAGATGAGATGAGGGGATATCAAATAAAAAATGAACTAATCTCCCTGAGTCCATATAGCTTTGAATCACTGCAACTCTATTTCTCCAAGTTCAAAGCACTTGTTTTACAGCTGAAACAGTGTGGGATCGAAAATAAGGATGATCAGCTGGTATTGACCATTCTCTCGAAGCTTGGCCCTGACTATTTAGTGTTTGCTTTGATCTTCTATGCCACAAAACTGATAGCTCGAACCTGGAAGATGCCTATCCTTGCAGATTTCATGGAATCTCTCACACAAGAACAAGACAAGTTGGTGATGATGGGCACCATCAACCCATCCAAAGATCAAGCTCTAATTGCTGGAGATTCGAAGGTGGATTCAAAAAGCAAAAAGAAAGCTAAAAATCCACCTGAGCAAAAGAGAGACAAGAAACAGTCTCCAGAGGAGCCACAAGGTTCCAAGAAGAACTACCAGAAGAAGAAAAACAAAGGAGAAATGAGCAAGTGCACATACTGCAATAAGGGAAATCACAGTGAAAGCTCTTGTATGAAAAAGCAAATAGAGATGCTGACCCAAATCCTAGAGAAGAATGGCATCTCCCTTCTAGACAGCTCAAAGAAGAGAGAAGGAGGATCAAGTTCAGATGACAGAGAGAGATTTTATGCATTGGTTGCTGGCACATCAAGCTCACCCAGTTTTATCATTGATTCTGGAGCTTCAAGACACATGGTTTCGAGAAAGGAGGCATTCTCCTCACTTGAGATGTCGAAAGGACCACCTATAGTACTGGGAGATGAATCTCTCACTGAAAGTTTGGGTAAAGGGAGGATTGATCTTGATCATGGTCAGTTCAGCAATGTGTTGTATGTGCTTGGTCTTGCCTCCAACCTCTTATCAGTGTACCAGATGACTCACACTGGGTCTCCAAAGAAGGCCATATTCTCCCCTAATGAATTTGATATCACAGATATCTCAAGTGGTAAATTCATTGGAAAAGGAGTTGCAAATCATGCTCAGAAGGTATACATGTTCTCACACTTCCTACCCTACTCAAACCCCTTTGCTCTTCTGATTCATCTAATGAAGCAAGCAAGCTTTGGCATGAAATATTTGGCCACCTAAATTACAAGTATCTTTCTGATCTTAGTGAAAAAGAGATGGTCATAGGGTTTCCCAAGATAAAAATTTTCAAAGGAGTCTGCTAAGGTTGTATCCTAGGAAAACACCCAGAGCACAAATTTGAGAGAGCTAGTCATGAGAGAACCTCTCCACCCCTCGAGCTGATCCATAGTGATGTTGCTGGCCCATTCCCTCATATGTCCATGAGTCAAGCCAAATATGCATTGACTTTAATTGATGACTTTTCCAGGTATTGTTGGGTTTACTTCCTGAAACACAAGTCTGAAGTTTTTGGCCTCTTCAAAGTCTTTAAGGCTTTGGTTGAAAACCAGTTTGGGAGGAAACTCAAGGTCCTCAAATATGACAATGGTGGTGAGTATGTCATGTATGAGTTTATTAATTATTGTGTAGATGCAGGTATTTATATGCAACATTCTATCCCTTACACACCACAGCAGAATGGTGTTGCTGAGAGGAAGAACAGATCACTGAAAGAGATGGAAACATGCATGATGGAGGCCAAAACTTTGCCACCAAAGTACTGGGCCGAAGCTATCAAATGTGTAGCTTATATCCAGAATAGGGTGCCTCAAAAACTTCTTGATGGCATGACTCCTTTCGAAGCATGGAGTGGGCACAAGCCAGATGTGACCCATTTCAGGATTTTTGGCTCAAGGGCTTGGGCTAGAATTCCAATAGAAAAGAGAAAGGCTTTGTATCCCCAAAGCCAAGAGTGTCTATTTGTTGGATACTTTGAAGATTCAAAATGGTACAAACTGATAAATTTGAGCACAAACAAATCCTTCATCGAAAGGTGTGTTCAGTTTCAAGAAGAACCCCTTGCAGCAGTGGAAGTTAGAGAAACCTCTTCACCACCTGAACCTCTGAAAGTAAGTGAAGAGTTTATTGAACATGATGATTATGATATGTCTGATAGTGATGAGTTTATTTCATACCCTAATAGCTATACAAGGCCAAAATGGGCATCCAAGACACTACATGCAGCATGAGAGCTAGCTGGGGATCCCAATGACCCAAGGAGGACTAGATCTCAATTTGAGAGTGGTCTGTGCATGAATGATCCTATGTTTGCTGAGAAATTATATTTGATGGTGGAATCTGATCCTCAAACATATGAAGAAGTAGCAGGATATCCAAGATGGAAAGCATCCATGAAGGAAGAGTTCATCTCACTCCATAAGAGCAACACATGGGAGCTAGTTGATCTTCCCCCAGGGAGGAAGTTAGTTCAGTGTAAGTGGGTCTACAAGAAAAAATTTGCTGCTGATGGTTCACCACTGAAGTACAAGGCCAGATTGGTAGCCAAGGGATACTCACAGGTTCATGGGATAGATTACAATGAGACCTTTGCCCCAGTGGCAAAGATGGACTCCATCAGGCTAGCCTTAGCCATTGCAGCCTCAAAGCAATGGGAGGTACATCACATGGATGTAAAATGTGCCTTCCTGAATGGAGATCTCACTGAATAGATATATATGTAGAAGCCTAAAGGTTTTGCTACTAACCCTTCTCTTGTGTGCAGGTTGAGAAAGTCATTGTATGGGCTAAAGTAAGCCCCTAGGGCTTGGTATGCCAAGATCGATAGCTTCTTTCTATCACTGAATTTTGTTCGGTGCCAATCAGATAAAAATGTCTATTTGAAGTTAATTAATGGTTCGTTAATGATAATTTTGTTATATGTTGATGACCTCCTCATTACAGGAAGCTCCAAGGATGAGATTGCTTCCTTGAAGGGAGCAATGAACCAAGCCTTCTCCATGACAGATTTGGGGCTCTTAAGACAATTTTTGGGGCTTGAGATTGCTCAAACCAAAGCTGGAATCAAGGTGCACCAGTCCAAATATGCCTTGGATTTTCTAAACAAATTCAAAATGAAGGATTGAAAAGCAAGCAAAACTCCTTTCCTTTCAGGAGTGAAGCTAGAAGAAGCTGATTCTTCACCTATGGTAAACAATACACTGTATAGGCAATTGATTGGATGTTTGTTGTATCTGACACATACTAGAACTGATATTTATTATGCAGTAAGTGTGGCTTCTATATACATGGATCAGCCTCATGAGATCCATTGGGAAGCAACCAAAAGGATCCTTAACTTTGTTCAGGGAACAAGGACACATGGGATATTCTATAAAGCAAAATCTGATCTTGATTTGATTGGGTTTACTGACAGTGATTGGGTAGGTGATAGCACAGACAGAAAGTACACATCAGGATATGTGTTCATGCTTGCAGAAGGGCCAATCAACTGGTCAAGCAAGAAACAGAGTGCCATTGCACTCTCATCTACAGAAGCAGAGTACCGAGGAGTTGTTAATGCAACAACTCAATGTTTATGGTTGCAGGGTTTACTTGGAGAGTGTGGATTCGAATCAGAGTACTCAACTACCATCTACTGTGATAACCAGAGTACAATTTGAATCTGCAAAGATCCATTTTAGAAGCAGAGAACCAAACACATTGAGATCCATATGCACTACATCAGAGAGCTTGTGCATGATGGCACCATTCACCTACTATTTTGTTCATCTTCAGAACAAGTAGCTGATATCTTCATCAAAGCATTTTGTGAGAAGACCTTCAGCAATCTCAAATCACTACTGGGGATTGCTGATCATGCTGTGAAGCATGAGTGAAGACAATATTTCCAAATTTTGTTTTACAGTTCATGTTTAAGGGAGGATTTTCCCATGTGGTTTTTGCCTCTTTCCTTGGTTGTATGGACATGCAGTATGTAAAGGGTGACTAAGACTTGTTTCTAGGCCTTATAATTTTCTGATATATTACTCATAATTCAGGATTAAGGGGGGGTGTTAGAATAATCAACCCATAGTTAGCTACCTTAGACATTAATTTAATTATTTTTGTCTTATTTTCCTAGTTCATGTGTCCCACCTTATGCAAGTTGTCATTTACCTATCCATAGTGGTCAAAATTTCCTTATTTGAATCATGTAGCACTTGGGAAATCTCCAGGAATCAAATCTGATTTATTCCTGGCCTCCTAAGCGCCCTTCTGCTTTTTCTACTTTATTGCCTGCTTTTTCAGTGTTTTAAGGCAAATGGAAAAGCTTGACTAGGTGAGGTGAACTAGTTTTTTGTCCTCTTCATCCTCCACTATTTTCTCCTTGGAAAAGCATGTATGAGTTGTCATTCCATCACTCTTTAGCTTGCCTAAGCACTTTTTCCAATTCGTGAGCTCCATGACTGATTTGGGATCAACTTTTGCACCTATGGGGTATTTCCTTAATTTTAGTAAGCCTGCTTTATGCTAGATTCGAATTTCTCCTCATGCGTTCGAATCCCTTATGTAATTATTTAATGCAGCAAATTATTATGTTACAAGGTTGGCTATTGTACACTTATTCAATACAGTTTAGTCTTCAGCTCATTATTCAGTCTCTTTTGTGAGTGATTTTGCATGTTCAATTGATAATTGTTGTGAGTAAAATTAATCTATCACTGGGTTCAATTTCCACATTGCTGAAGTTGATTCCAGAACCATTTTTGTTCCATATTAATGAGATTAATTGGATTGGTACCCATTGGAGAGGGACCCGAAGACGTAACCCAGTGAAGGGGGTGAACTTCGTTATCAACTTCTGTTTGTGACTCTCTGATTCTGCGTTTCTTTTTATACCTATCTACTATTTTTTGCTGTTCTCATTTCGATTTTCTCATTCCTATCTCAGTTTGCTGTTAATTTATGTTCTAAGCATTCAATTGATGTAAATGCTACTCCAGGAATTAAGTAAATTGATTAAACGCATTCATTAAAATTTTTAATGCACACAAGTTGACGTTCGATGGATCATGTTATGGTATCAGAGCAGGTTAACTACTTGTGGAAGTTTGTGAATGCTTACCAGGTCCAGGTTAAAGCTTGGTGAAGGAGAATTAATTGAAGGAGATCCTGAGATTGGCTCGAGAAGAATATTCTCAAGAACCATGTCTTCTCCACGAGTGGAAGAAGAAGGACTTACAGAACGGGAAAAGCCTGTTATTTCTGAAACTGAGTTTCTGGAGGCTTTTATTAGCATGAAAGTCATGATGGAAATTCTACTCGATGAGCGAGTAGAAAGGAAGAAGAAAGAAGAAGGATCTTCATCTAGAGAAGCAGAAGTGAAGAAGGAAGAAAAGGGTAAAGGAGTAGGAGGTGATGGTAATCCTCTTGAAACTAATCAAACTTTCTCTTCTTCTCATACTTCTCATTCAAATCATGTAATTCCTAATATGCCTTATTTCAAATTGGATGTAAAATTTGAATTACCAATTTATAATGGAGATTTAGATGCTGAAAAGTTAGACAATTGGATCAAGCAGCTTGAAGTATATTGCAGGGTGCAGGGCATTACTGATGACCCCTCCAGAATTCAATTGGCCAATTTGAGAATGAGTGGAATGGCTCTTACTTGGTGGGAGAGAAAGATTCAGCAATATCTTCGAAAGAACGGTAAAATTATTTCAGTTTGGAATGAATTCATTGAAGTATTAAGGAAGCAATTTTATCCTTTAGGTCACATGCAACAATTAACCATGAGTTGGCAAATGTTTAGACAAGCTAAAGGACAAAGCATTCAATATTATACTCATGAATTCAGAAAGAGGACTATTGCATTGAATGTTTCATTAGATACACAAGAAACTCTTCTTAAGTACATTGGTGGCATGCATTCTTATTTGAAGCATACTTTCTTGATGTTTAACCCCAGTAATTTGGATGATGTATGTGTTCAAGCTACACATTTAGAAGCCAGGGGTAAGCATGCTAATGATACTTTTGTGAAGAAATCCTTTAAATTTGACAGCAAGTCGAAAGATAAGGGGGAAAAGAAGATGGCTACTGTTAAGAAAGAGGGTGAAAATCCTACATGTTCACATTGTCAGAAGGGACATGATGTCTCCAAGTGTTGGAAGCTTCATCCGGAGTTAATGCCAAAGAAGTACAGAGGAAACAAAGATAACGGCAAAGCAAAAGCTACTGTAGCAGTTATTCAAGACTTGGGATCCGACTCAGGTGATGAAAAAAAGGTTACAACTATCGAAATCCAGGGTAAGAATAAAAGTATCTCACTTCCCATCGATGCAAAATCAATTTCTAGTTCAAGTACAAATCTGCCATCTACTTCTAATTCAAATGATAAAAATAGAAGTGCACTGTTTCATGTTCGTGTCATTGCAAATCACACAAATATTGATACATTGTTTGATAGTGGTTCACAAGTAAATATGATATCAGAAGAAGTGGTTAAGAAATTGCATTTAGTTACTATGCCTCATGAAAAAACCTATCCTCTTGGTTGGGTTACTAATGATACATGATTGCAAGTTACAAAGAAATGTGTATTAAAGTTTGCAATTACTGAAAAAGTTCATGGATGAGGTAGAATTGGATGTAGTACCACTTGACATATGTGGAATTGTACTTGGGAGTCCATATTTGTATGACTGGAAAGCAGTCTTTTATAGAGAGCAGAATAAGTATCATCTTTTTAAAGATGGTGTGGAGTATATTGTACAAGCACATAAGACAAAAACAAACCTAGCAATAGTTTTTGCAGGACAAATGAAGAGGCTAGTAAATGCTAGTAAGAATTTTGTGTTAATGATGGTTAAGATGAAAAATGATGAGATCTCTAAATCTTTTGAAGAAATTATTTCTGAGTATGATGATTTATTTCAAGATCTGAAAGGGTTACCACCAAAGAAAGAGATTCAACATGAGATACATTTGCAGCAGGATGTGCCACTCCCGAACATAGCCATGTACCGGATGTCTGTAATGTAGAACGAGGAAATCAAAAAGCAGGTTCAGGAGCTGATTGAGAAGGGGGTCATCTGGCCAAGCAATTCTCCTTGTGGCTCTCCTATAGTCTTGGTTCCGAAGAAGGATGGGTCTTGGAGGATGTGCATCGACTATAGGGCCCTTAACAAAATCACCATTAAAAACAGATATCCTCTTCCTCGTATTGATGATTTGCTTGACCAGTTGAAACATGCAACTTACTTTACAAAATTGGATCTGCGTAGTGGGTATCATGAAATCCGTGTTGCTGAGAATGATGCTTGGAAAACAACGTTTAAAACAAAATAGGGTTTGTATGAATGGCTTGTGATGCCTTTCAGGCTCTGTAACGCACTTGCTACTTTCATGTGGGTCATGAATGATGTCTTTTGTTCATTCATTAATGATTTTGTAATTGTATATTTGGATGATATCCTTGTGTTTAGCAAAACCTGGGAAGAGCACATTGTACATGTGAAGAAAGTTTTAGATGTACTGAGGAAGGAGAAGCTTTATGTAAAAATATCTAAATGTGAGTTTGCTAAAACTTCTTTAGTATATCTGGGCCATATTATTGGTGGAGGCCACCTGCGAGTGGACCCATCCAAAGCTTCTATCATTGTAAACTGGCCATGGCCTAACACCGTTACTGAAATCAGAAGTTTTCTGGGTGCGGTTCAATATTGGAGGAAATTCATTTCTAGGTTTTCTTCCATTTCTGCTCTATTACATGCACTGACAAATGTTAAATAAATTTTCTAGTGGGAAGGAAAGCATCAGAGAGCCTTCGACACTTTGAAGGAAAGGATTAGCACCGCACCAGTTCTGACGTTGCCAGATTTGCAGCAGCCATTTGAGATCGAAACCGATGCCAGCGGGTTTGCCATGGGAGTCGTTTTGATGCAAGGGAGGAAGCCAGTCTGTTACCATTCAGAAACATTCTCTACTGTGGTAAGTAACTATCTGACGTATGACAAAGAGTTGTATTCTTTAGTACAGAGTGTGAAAAAGTGGAAACATTATATCATGGGAAAAGAAATAGTCATACATACAGATCATCAACCACTTCAATATTTACAATCTCAAACTAAAATACAACAAAGTAGGAATTTAAGATGGATGGGATTCTTACAACAGTTTCATGTCGTAATTAAGTACAAAAAGGGAATTCATAATAAGGTAGCAAACATGTTATCTAGGCCACCTACAAATGCTTCAATCATTCTTCAAAACAGTGCATTAACACATGAAATTTATATTGAACAGTATGCAGAAGATAAAGATTTTAAGAAAGTATATGCATCACTAATACATGGTAAACATGAAGAGAACTATTATGTGCATAATCAACTCCTGTATCATCTTGGTAAACTTTGTATTCCAAAGAAAGAGAGAATGCATGTGATTCGAGAAGCACATAGTTCATTGATTGCAGGACATTTTGGAGTAAGTAAAACACTGTCATTATTGCAGAATCATTATTATTGGCCTCAAATGCAAGAAACTGTAGCTAAATACATAAGAGTTTGTGTTATGTGTGCAACAAGTAAGCCTAGCAATAGGAAACTAGGTTCGTACACACCTCTTCCAGTTTCTTCTCATCCTTGGGAAAGCATTTCTATGGACTTTGTAGGAGGACTACCTATGTCTAGGAAAGGGCATGATTACCTATATGTTGTTGTGGAAAGATTTAGAAAAATGTGTATCTTAATGCCATGTAACAAACAGATCAATGCTAAACAAACAGCTCATCTATTCTTTCAGAATGTTTGGGTACATTTTGGGCTACCCATGTCTATTGTATCTGATCGGGATTCCCAGTTCCTAGGAGAATTCCGGTCAACTTTATGGGAGCTTATGGATACTAAACTTAATAAAAGTACAAATTTTCATCCACAGACCAATGGGAAAACAGAGGTAGTAAACAGAACAATGATTCAGCTGCTTAGAGGGTATTGTAGTAAACATCCAAAACTTTGGGATGAGCAGTTACAGTGTATACAACATGCTTACAATCATGCAGTTCATTCTTCCATGAAAAGATCTCCTTTTGAAACTTGTTTTAGTTATCTACCAAAAACACCGATGGACTTCTCTTTTGGAAAATATGTAGTGGATGGACATCATGATGCAGATAAAGCTCTAAGATTCATTCAGAGGATCCAAGCGATGTAGCAGACAGTTTAGGAACAGTTGGAGAAGAGCCAGGCAAAGTACAAATCCAGGCATGACAAGCATCGAGTTGATCATCAATTTCAGGTTGGTGACAGAGTTTGGTTACATATCACCAAAGAAAGAATGAAAGGTGAAGATAAAAAGCTTAAGCCTATCAGGTATGGTCCTTTTGAGATATTGGAAAAGATCGGTACTAATGCTTTTCGCTTGAATTTACCTCCATACATGCAAATTTATTCAGTTGTCAATGTTGAGAATCTTAAACTGTATGAGCCTCCTATGATCATGGATGAGGAAACTAACATACAGATTCCTTCAGTTGATGATATGGCACTTGAATACATGAATGAGTTGCGGGATGATGTTATTCTTGAGAGAAATGTAAGGACTTCATGAAGGGGGGATGTTGAGTACCTTCAAGTGGGGCTTAAAGGCATGCATCTTAGCAAAGCAAGATGGATGGATATTGGAAAAGTGAGGGAGCTGTACCCTCACTTACTTGCAGAATGATTCAGGATTTTGGTGGTCCAAAAGCTCTCCAATGGGGAGGAATGATCCAGTGGATTATTCATCTTAAAAAATTACACTGATCCAATATGGTACAATAGTTATTAATTATATGTTTTTAACTCATATGCTAAACATAGTGCGAGGATTAAGCTTAGCAGTTAAGATGTGAACAGCCCATGCAGTTATGGGCTGCGTAGTCATCACAAGGGGCCATGTAGTTATTGCATGGTGCGCAGTTATCGCATGGTGCGTAGTTATGGCATGGGCCGTGCAGTTGTAACATGCTCACGCAGTTAGTTGGAAACATTCTGGCGGTTAGACGAGGGTGTGTGATCACGTTGCTGTGACATACATATCATAGTTGCTGCGACATACATATCGCGATTGCTGCGACATACATATCCCGTTTGTTGCGACCTGTGTATATCGATTGTTGCGACATACATATCCCATTTGCTACGACCTGTGTATATCGGTTGCTGCGATATTGTGAAATTAGTGGTGACATCAAACGGTTATGTTACATGTGGCATAACCCAGTTGCAAGCACATGTGCGTGGCGGTCATTGCCACGTGTCAACATATGCGTGTGGATTTGGTTGCAACGTTTTGGGGATATGGAACGTCGTGGTAACATAACGCTTATATAATGATTTGGAAGGATTGCATGCTTTAGTTTTAGCATATGGTTGTAACGATAATAAAGAAGATAACAACTGTAGTGGATGAAGGGAACCCGTTACTTGTCCTCCGACTGAACGCTTAAATTGGTGATTCTGGCCACATTGAAGGCAGAGGTTGTTAGAGCACAGAGCTTCATTTTCCTATTATGAGAAGCTTGGGGAGTCTGTGAAGTGCACAGATGCTAATTATTTTGAAGTCAACATTCTCTATTATAATTTAGCTTTCTTTGCCTTTCGAAGGCTAATTGTAATTTCCAAAGAGGTTTTAAAGACTTTGTACAGCATTCTGTTTACAGTTGCTGAATTTGATTCCAGAACCATTTTTGTACCATCTTAACGAGATTAATTCGATTGGTACCCATTGGAGAGGGACCCGGAGACGTAGCCCAATGAAGGGGGTGAACTCCGTTATCAACTTCTGTTTGTGACTCTCTGATTCTGTGTTTCTTTTTATACCTGTCTACTAGTTTTTGCTATTCTCATTTCGGTTTTCTCATTCCTGTCTCAGTTTGCTGTTCATTTCTGTTCTAAGCATTCAATCGATGTAAATGCTACTCCAGGAATTAAGTAAACTGATTAAACACATTCATTAAACTTTTTAATGCACACAAGTTGAGGTCCGACAGATCAATGTATGGCATGTACCATGTAACTGCTCGCTTCCACAGAGCACTAGCAGACTGGGCCATCTATCAATCCTCATTAGTAACAATGTTTGATTCCTAGGTCGACTCAAAGATGAACCAATGTCATCTGGGATATTCATCACCCTGATAGAGGGGTATTTGTGTAGACACGTGTGCCATATATCCTGTTTCAATGTCTTCTTCAAGCGGTGGAGAGGGTGGTGGTGGTGGTGGTTGGTTACTTCATGTCACTTTGTTTTCTTCACAATTGTGGCCTCGACAAAAATTTTGTTTTCATTGGATGTTTTATTTGTAGCAGTTGCTATGCTTTAGACTAGAAGTCAGATTCTATTGACTCCTTCCATCGATACCCAAGTAAACTAATGTGAATGGTGTATCTTATCCTGTGAATCCGACTAATCTGTTGTGTTACATGAAGCTGTGATTTCCTAGGGGGGTGCTCCTTCATGTTCCGAGTAGAGTATATGAATACTTCGATTAGATGAAAAGGGTTTAAAGGTAACCTAATTTCCTTCTTACGGTTGATGAATTACCATATGGTAAACATCGTTTCCTTCTTCATCTAGTTGACTCCATACACCCGAATCTCCAACTCATAGTCCCAAATATTCTTGAACAATATCCTGCACTCAGGCACTCTAGCTAGAATTTAATGAAAAATAAGGTGTGATGTTTTGGGGTATATCAACTTGGAGAGCCTCACCATGCTCTATCCACAAATATCCTTCCATTGGTGATACTTCTTCATCAATTCCTTATTCTTTTCGACCATGACCCGACTCTGGTGGATTCTCTTCTTGTTCTGTCACTCTAGTCACCATTCTCTTCTTAAGCATATCATCCTTCTCTCTAATTTCTTCCCTTTTATTTTGCCACTTCTCTCATTCTATCTTTTGTATATCTAGAGTTATTTTGGGAGTAACTATTTTATTTATCTCCTTTTAAGCCCTATTTTTCATCGATGGTGGTGTTTTTTTCATAAGTCGACTAGAATTCCTTTTCTCTACTCTAGAACATGACCGACTATCCCCCCATATCCGACCCATAAGATTTTAGTAAACATGGGTGGAGATCTCTATTTGTTTAGAAAGTACTCCCACTTTATTTATTCGACAAATGTTTCCCACTCATTTTTTTGGCCACCCAGTATTTGTTAGATAAAGGATCTATCAGTAATGGATGACGCTTGACAATATGGCATGCACCCATGTCGATCAGGAACTCGAACAAAAGACTCAGAAACAAACAAAGAAATTGTTTGGTGAAGTCATTCTAAAATATATCTTGAATGCTATCAATGGAGACCCTTTCTTCAACAGCATGCTCTTCTCAGAATTCATCTGCAATTCTTTCGAACCACTCTGACAAATTTGTGCGACCTCCCCTTGTCAATTTCTGAAGTAACTAGCGATCGTTCTCACCTGTTAGATTTTTCATCAAGTAGTTTCTTTAAAGACTGAGATATAGAATCGACGAACTTTTCATGTGTTTCAAAGAAAAAATTCTCATTTTCTTGGGAAATGGTCAGTTTGTTTCTTCTAGCGTAATTTTGCAAATAATTCGCAATCTTAGGTTCCAACAAATCTTTGATCTCCTTCTCTGATATCCTCTAGTCATATTCATTTCATTAGTACATGTATCATCAGCAACAGAACCAATGTTGTAATCAATCAGATTGCAAGGTTATCCATAATACACATAAATATTCATATAACAATAACACAACAAGAGATGACAATGGTAGACAGAATAACAGATTATAGTACTCAATAAACATGTGGGTTCATACAAAACCGAACCAGGTATCTGTCTAGCTCAAAATCCTATATACACATTTACAAAACAGTTATAGCAACTACCTATTGGTTCAACCAACCGACATGACCTATGTGTTTGACCTAATCTACAATTAGTCGACTATTGAGTCTAGTCGTCTTAGCCGACTAGCTCCACCAACAGTTTCCACGTTAGATGTTGTGTCAAATATGTGAATGATGAATGTGATTGAGTTGCATATATATATATAGATGTTCCTATGAATATGTGTTTATGTATTTTCTTATGAATGAATTTATATGTATTCGTCACACTGTTATTGTTGAATGTGCCTATGATGCATCGAATTTGATGTTATAATACCTATCGAAGGGCTAGTTGTAGCACAACTTAACTATGTGTAAGTTGAGTGCCTTAGTAGAGGACCAAGGGATGTGAAATCCCCCACCCAACTGCAGAAACCTGGTTCTAGAAATTACCCATATAAAGATATATCGAGTGAGACTCCATCTTCATTGTAAGTGTTATCAACTTAGCCTTTCTATGTTGGGACGATATCTTGTGATTTGTTGCACACCAAGGAGGGACTGAACCAGGTCGAAGAGAGTAATAAGACAACACCTCCTATGTGCATTCAATTTTGAGTACACATGATTATATTCCTTGTTTTCCCTTGATTGTTTACAATCTACCATTGAAGCTTCAATTGAAGGTCTCATACTCATGCGTTCTCTACATGCCACTTTTCATTGGTTATATTTTTGGGTTGTTACATTATTAAGGACCCTAGTTTTGGATTTTGTGAGCTGAGGGAAATGAAAGGCCCCAAATCCCTCCCTCAATTCAATTTATTTTCAAAACAATTGAACCAACCTTAGCATAACCTTATTGATAGTGTTCTCACATTGGTGGGTAATTGTTGGTTATAGTTATTTAGTATCTTGAAATCCATTTTCCCATAGTTTATATGGAATATACATGATTCTTGATTTCATTATTTATAAACTTGTATCATCATGGACATTTTTTGTATGGCCTCAAGTGTAGGCAATGACGCAATGATAATTTCACTATCCGTATTATTGAAAACAATTTGTTGAGTTTGGTTTTTAAAAGATAATCATCCTATTGTTACTTTCTATTCTATACAACAAACAATATCACTTGCGGATATTTTTTCATCCAATGAAACATTTTGTAGCTATGTAGTCTTTCCCTATATTATTGGCTTCTCAAACTTATTGTTGCTTGAATAAACTTCTAGAAGTATGGAAAAGGGAAATAGGTGCTGTTATGTTATGTTTAGTGACCATTTGTCACAACATCTCTAAAATTATGTAATAATATCAGTGCAAAATAAATATAAATATAGTTCATCCATAAAAAAATCAACTCTATTAAACCCATTAGATGCAATGAAGGAAGCCACAACCAATGGGATTGTTACTAAGTGGACCTAATAAGTGCAATTTACACAATAACATGTAAGTTAAATATTTCATTCCACATAGATAAGAGTCCTAAGTTTTAGGCCATGAAACAATACTAATTTCTAAATCTTTTGAAAAGTTGTATGACTTTACCTGGAGCACTAACAAGATCCATTGAAGGAAACTTATATATGGATGTCCCATTTTTATTAGAATTCAATGAGATCATCCCATGTACAACATCCAAATGGCCTTGTGTTTTTGGATAAATGTGTTCCTTATTAGAAGGATCTATATCTATAACAAGAGCAGTGTCTTCACTAGTTTTTTGAATGGCATCATGCACACCGTCAATGAATCCAATGGTATGTCTACCATCATATGACAAATTAACATCCTTGACAAAATCAAAATCATTTTTTTTGCCTTCAAGCATGCTCTGATCACACCTAGGATTGGCCGCATATTTTGGTATCTTCATATATTGGATATATCTTCACCTATGACATGAATTTAGTATTTTCTCCTCCTTCTATGTGAAGAGAATGAATTAATGTATGTATCTAGGATCTTACTGCTGCTAAATAATAAATTAATGGATTGGTTGAGAGAATGAATTCATGGTTTGGTTTGGTGTCCTTCCTCCTTTTTGAAGATAAGAAATGAATAATTGTTCCAAGATATTTCCCTTTCCTCTAGCTATTTAACGAAAGGAAATATAGTTGTCTCATAGAGATACTTTAATGTGAGTTGAGTAGTGAGTATCCAGTAAAGGATTGGTTAACGATATCTTTCTAATATTTCAGTTTTTAAATTTTTAAAGCTTATTCATAATATGTTGGTTTTTTCATTTTTAAAGCTTATTCCCTTAAATGTTGTTTAGCAATATTGCTATCAATTTATTTTGCATTGGTTGTTTAGCAATATTGTTATCAAATTTATTTTGCATGTGGTTTTTAGCAATATTGTTATCATTTTTTTTGCATGTAATTGTTTAGAAATATTGTTATCATTTTTTTTTGCATGTGGTTTTACATGCAGAATGACAATAAAGTAAGAATAGGCCATATAATTAGTGATTTTGAAGCATAAAAAGATCAAATAGAAAACAATGTTGCGGATCTGTAGGCTATGGATGTTGGTGATGTAGAAATTGATGCTTCCCAATCACTGTTGGTGCTTTTCAATGCATATAGAAAAGTGAATGTTCCTGAAGTGGTGAGTTGCACTTTCATTAATTTTATTTCAATAATATGAAAATTACAATATGATTTTTGTTATAACATTTTCATAATTCTATATAATCATGTACTCTTTTTTTGCAGGATTCTGATTATCATAAACTCCAATAAGGAAACAAAATGAAAGTGTTGGATCTGTATGATGGTGTTGAAGTCAGAATTGGATAGTTTCATTCTGTCTCTATCTTGCATGGAGTTAAATTGACAAAAGGCATTGCAAATGTAATTATTTTAAAGGTAACTAGTAACATACCGCTTCGATATTATGACAAAATTGATGAATGTATCCATCTAAAAGAGAAGAAATGAAGTTTAACAGGGTGGCCTTTACAATATTTGAAAACTTAATGACATAGTTTCTAGTTGGCCCACTGCTTTATATTGCAGTTTCATTTCATGAATTTTAAATTAGAGATCTAGTATTTGAGTTGGATATTAGTTCATGAAACTTAGTGTAGTTTCATTCTTGAGGGTTAAATCAGGGAATTGGTATTTTTGAGTTGGATATTACTCCACGAATCTTTACAGTAACACTGTATTTTGATTTTGATATGATATTTGATCAATTGGATATTACACTATAAAACTTACAGTAACATTATACTTTTATCTTGATCTAGTAGTTGTTACAAGAAATTCTCAACCAGTGCTAACAGAGGATGTTTCCCTAGCATGAAACACTCAACACTAGAACAAAACAACTACAAGATATAGAAACTTATTTTAGGATCAGATAAACCTATTGAATTAGTTTATCTTATTACCTTCCATAGGATGCAATGGATTGATCCTTGAAGTGCTTGATCTATGCGGATAACCTGCAGGAGGCACAACAAAACACAAACCAAGATAAGAGTAACAATATAGATTAAAATCCTATGTGAAAGACCAAGGAATTCAACAACAAACACAACATGATAATCATACATACAAATACTTGTGGGAAAGAAACTATATTTGTATTAAAAGTACAAAGAGGGAGATTTTACAACCAATTCCTTGGTGTTGAGAACTCTTCTCAAATGATTCTTTCCTCAAAGCCTTAATCTTTCCTACTAATCGCCTAAGAGTCTAACTAAATTTGTCCATAACTTGGATGCAATAACAAATTCTTCCTCCCCTTACCAATGAGGGGTAAGATAGTATATAAAGGCATGAGAGGATAGGATAAGTTGAGGATTCAATGGGAGAGGTGGAGGGGTGATCCTAGGATTATGGATCTCAAGCTCTAGGTGTCGTGAACCATAGGGATGAGGATCCACGAAGGAAAGCTTCAAGAAGCCTCTCGAACCTTCCTTTTTTCCTTCACTAATCAAGAATCGCGCCATGTTCAAGGAGAAAATTTGTTACCAAGTGGGAACCGCACCTTGTGCATGGGAAATAAGTGGTGGAACCACTTTTTGTAGATAAAAAAAATGTGTTGCTGAGATGGGTACCACAACTTGTCCACAGGTAAAGTGCAGTGGTGGAAAAAACTATGAAAATGTTTATCCGTGCTCATTTCCAACTTCAACTTTTAGGAATTCAAGGAAAATACCGATATTTCATATTGCAACATGGTGTTGACGAGAAACATGTGTAACAGAATGCCCCCAAAAGCATGAGGCTAGAGGGAAAGGATAGGAAAAGGATTTGTAGGAACAAGTTATCACTTCGAGGAAATAGTCCAAGATAAAAAGAATTCAACAACCAAGTTCATCCTGTAGTACATTTACACTTTGATACAAATGGATATGACTCACAACATGGATTCTGACCAATACAAAGCAAATCCATGTGAGACATAAACAATCATGGATACTATAATATAGTGTAGATCCATGTGAGGGAAACTTAAATTTGGACATAGCTACTAGATATACAATGTAGATCTATGCCATATAAATGCATATATGAGCACAACCACAACCATACAAATGTAGACCCATTCTATGACTGATACAAATACTCCATCGAAACCTGGGGAAAGAAATGAACGCTTTAATAGATACCCAGGGTCTTTGTCTCATCTTCAACAAAGTATGCTTCTATCCATGCGAATACATGTCTTGAATTCATACATGGTAGAAACCACTTGATTACCGGTCAATTATGAAAACCATTAACAAGTGCAAGGGAGATCACCATTAATTTCGATGATTCCTAAGGTACCCAAGTACAATCCTATGAATGTGAATAAAAGGAGTGATGTCGAACACTTGGTTGAATATTTCAATCAAAGTTCAATGATGTTAACCTATTGTTGAAAGTGAGGAAATATGTCTTTGATGTATACAAATATTAAGGTACTTCTTTGTTTCTAAGACTAACTCCAGAAATATGTGTTGAAGTCGACATGAATAGTCTCATCAAAGGAGGGTCATGATGAATCCCACATCAATGGCATGAAACTCAAAACAAAGTTCTGGAACTTGAGTATGAAGTAACCATAGGATTGAATCAAAGGTAACTGACATAAAATTAGTTTTGACTGCAGAGGGTAATTTTCAACACAACTTTCCTTTGAACATCGGGCAACATGACCAAAGAATTGGCAGCATTGACTTAATGAGGTAAATACCAAGACATAATGGAATGTTGGACGATGCATTCTTTGAAAAAAATCAGAGTGACATGACTCATGAAAGTGGATTGACTCAAATAAAATATTAATACCCAACTGTTTGAATGAAATGCAGACATGTGCTATGTTCTAAGGTGACTAAAACTGCCATTATTACAAATGAAATATAGTTCCCTTCCCTTAACTTCCCCATCATGATTGATGAGTTCCTCTTTTTGTTTTAATGATTTCAGAGAGGGTAAGAAAAACTCGTTGCATATTATCCTAAGATAAGTCCATTCTCATATGTTTTATGAACCTAAGAAAGGAAGGGTTCGTTCCCAAAAAAGGGTCTCTCAGTGTTTATCTTAACAAGTCCATTGAAATTAAACCCAGTGTCATTCACATTTAGAGAGTCTGAAAAAAACTAAAGGAGACCTCAAAAGGTCCTTTTTTGGTAAAATTTAGTCTTTGAGGCCCAAAAAAGTATAAAATAATACCTCGAAGAAGTCTTTTAGTCAATGACTAGAGCATACCTTTTTCGTAACTAGTCAATCCGAACCAAAAAATGGATAAACTATTGTCAGAAAGACAACTCTTTAGGTCCTTTTACAAGCGCAAATATTACAAGTTCACTTGTTCATCTTTTCACATTTTAAAAGTCAGAAAAGAGCTTAAAGGGGACTCTATTAGAGTTTCTTTTTCATTGAAAGTTTTAACGAGTCCGAAAAAATTAATAAAAATTGACTCAAAAACTTAGTCCTAGATTTTAACGAGCACGAACAAGACAAAAAGAAAACTCTTCCATTTCCAAAAAAATCAACTCTTCGTGACCTGAAACCCTCAAAAAGACCATTAGACCCTCATTTAATAAAACATTTAACTTTATATAACTATATTAAGTGTAAAAGTTAATAATTTTATTAAAATAAAACTAAAATGGTGAATAAAAATAGTATAAAAGTAAAAAATAGTTTCCATTGTGTTGTTTACCCATTTGGAGAGAAAAAGAGTCCTTTTGAAAGAAAACTTGGAGTGTGGATTACAGAGGCTACGAATGACCATTCGACGAACCGCTTGGACTAGGTAAATCCTGAACTATTCCCTTACATTTTCATGGTTTTCTTTTTCATTTTAATGCATTTTTTGGTGTTTTGTGGCCATTTTCCAAGAGGAAAATGCATGTTATGGGAACCACGCTTTTCCCTTTTGGGAACTGCAATTTCGAGAAACACCGCACGTTTCCTTGAAGGAAAGTGTGGTGCCACCGCTCATTCCAAAAGGAGAGAATGTGGTGGCACAATCTACCCTAAAACACTTCAAAAATAAGCCAAATCAAATATTTTAAGGAGTTTCAAATGATTGAATATGGTTTTTAATTTCTAATTTTCATTGTTTGGAAGGTTGCATTGTCAAAAATGGTTGTGTGGAAAGAATGAGAACATGAATTGGATGACATTCGTGGAGTGAATGATCATGGCACCATAAACACTCTTCGTGAATGTAGGCTTCCAAATCCTTAAAGTTCCCATCATGAGGGAACAAATCATATTGTTGGAGTATATACTTAGGATATGGAATCCTGAGTAAGAACATTTTGAAGTGGGTGATCACATACTTACCATGGAAGTGTAAGACATCTACTTCCTAACATGTCTTTCTAGGCGAGGAGTGTCCATTTCCTTGATAGGTCCTCATTTTGGGGATGTTACTATAGAGGGCTTGATCGACCAGTAATGTTTCCTAGGTAATGAGATGAGTGGGAAAAAGATCCCTGTCGAGGATGTGATGGACTTAACCTTGAGGATGGTCCTCTTTACCATGCATAGGATTTATGTGAGTGAAGGATCTCATCAATCATCCAGGGCCCACATGTTGTATGCCTTAGAAGTCATGGCACCAACTATATTCAACTGGGTTGAATCCTTGTTGGTGACATTCAAAGAACAACTTACCAAGTGTCGTCATGGTGAGTTAAAATAGTTTGGGTATGGTAATATCTTAGTGTCATTTTTCTTGGAGAGAGTTCCATTTCTAATGCCATAGGTGGCCTTCAACGACCTCAGAGAACAATATCCACGCATGCTTAGGTGGGTATAGGTTATGTCCCACCATGGTGGTGAGGGACCTAGGGTTAAATATGGGGCCTCCTTCTTTCATTGGTTAGATGACCAACTTATCATAATAGAGGATTAAGCCTATGCATGCACGTATTTTCAAGGACACCAAGGCCTAGCCCTTCCTGAGGATGAGCATTGGGGATACCTTGGTGAGTAAGACACTAAAATATGCATGTTTTTTCTGTTTTATTTGTTTTTATAATTGTTAGAGCAATTAAAAATACCTTAGTACCATGGTATTACACCTAGGAGGAATTTTCATATTCCTTTTACTTATGTTATATGATCCTACTTAGGTTATACTGATCAATATTGGTCAAATAAGTGTTTCTGGCTCATTAACTCACAATTTAGGAACTCCACCTTGATCATCCTGTCATCCCAGGTGCCTGCATTGATTCCAAACCACTTCTTCTTTCACTAGGGGTGCTAGTATGTAAATGTGGTTGTTTTGTGGTCTTCTTCCTCATTTATTGGCTCCTAGAGACTCTCCCACTCAAACATGTGTACACCCATTCCTTGCATGTATTCATTTATGCCTGCTTACATGTTCACAGATGTATTCGTGATTGTTTGGCTAGGTTTGGGATCCTTTTGGTCAACCTAGGGGGGATTAGGGGTCAAATCCTATCCTGACACTTGTATGCATCTAGATGGCCTCCAAGGGCTCACAAATGTTCCCCAATGTATTATAAATATGTACCTTACACATATACAATATGTAAACTAATAGAAATATCAGTTATTGGCACCATTCATATGCTCTATTTCATTTTATTTTGTTGTTCTCTTGAATATTTTGTCAAATAATTTAATTGTGAATATTTATATAGCTCCTATATCTCATTGTGAATTGATTCTCACATGGTATCAGAGCTTTGTGGAGCTGTAAACAAATCTAGAGAGGTTTGAGATGCTGTTTAGGGAATATTTCCATAAAATCTAAGTATTTTTCATTGTCGTTTCTACAACATTTTTGTCACACAGTGCACAAGAATAATGGGGTATACTTGAGTATTTCTGACCCCATTCAACTATTTTGAATGGAAGGCTGAAATTCTGACCCCGCTGAGGTCGAAAGTCTTGTATGAATTCACCACGAGGACTGAAACAGATCCCAACTCTGATGTGGAGAAAGCTAAGTACATCAATAGAGTTGATGAAGAATTTGGTATGCTTTGTCCCAATACTTTGAGGGATCTCCTATTTCATGTAGACATTCTTGTCACACCCAATTAAATTTGGCTCAATCTTGAGTTTCTATTTGGGAATACTGATGAGATGAGAGGCCATCAGCTCGAAAATGAGCTAATCTCACTGAGTCCATCTCACTATGAGACCATCCAAGACTTATTTACCAAGTTCAAAGCACTAGTAATTCTGAGAAAATAGTGTGGCATAGAGAAGAAATATTATAATCTTATCTTGTCTATCCTTTCTAAGCTAGGGCCTAAGTATTTTGTGTTTGTTTCGACATTCCACTTAAGCAAGCTTACAACTAGAAATTGGAGGATGCCTGCGCTAGCATACTTCATGGAGTCTTTGAATCAAGAGTAGGATAAGATAGTTCAAATGGGTACCATTGAATCCACCAAGTCTCAGTCCCTTGTTTCTGGTGTATCAAATCCAGCCAAAGGCAAGAACAAAGATTTGAAGCAAAGAGAGAAAGAGAAGAAGCATTTGAGTATAGAAAGCTCCAGTTCTACTAATGGGAGTTCGAGACCCAGGAGGAGGAAGAAAAAGAGAGAGAGAACCACATATGTTTATTAAAAAGATTCACATATTGAAATATATTTCTTCATAAATAATATGGACATCATGACCAAGATCCTTGAGGAGAACCATATTGATCTTCTAGAATTTGCAAGAATATGGGCGCACAAGCAAGGAGATGGTAATCCTGCGCATGCTTTGTGTGCATGGGAGAAACCCATTTCTTATATATATTTTTATGATGGATATATTTCTGATCTACCTTCTGATATATCATAATATGAATCCTCCATCCCTTCCTTAGAAGAAACCCCAACCAGTTCACCAAAGTTTCCTCTAGAAACTAGTCATTTTTTACTAGTTTTTTATGTTCCTTCAGAAAGCCCTTTCCCAATCTAATAATATATTTATTATTATGATTATTAAGGTGATATACAAGTTTATATATTTCCTATTAAATTCATATACTCATTTCCCCAACCATTTCATGACCAAAATACCCGACAACCCTCACGTTCACTAGTTGGGAAATCTCAAACTTGCCTAGTTTCCAATGCTATGTCACTTGTGTATGTTGCTTTTATGTCTTGTATTTATTTCATTGGTTGGAAATCCATGTAATTTTACTTGATGGTACTGGTGTTCCATATGTCTGGAATTTCTTTTACCACGCATGGTTCAAATCTTAAGTCTCCATACCCTCCAAGTTCGCTCAACTGTCAATCTAATCTAGTTGCTCACTTTTCTCTCACTATGGATCCATTCGCTCATGGAGACACAATAACTATGATATTTTATTCTTTATATGAAATTTATTCTGATATTTCAGAGTCTCATGAGATTTTTTACAGAGTTATTAAGGTGCTTCATCAAATTGGGAAGAAGATTCATGATATGACAACTACAGACGAGGCAGATTTTGTTAAATCTTTTGATGTTATTTGGGAAATAGTTTTCAAATAAATATTTTCCATGATTGATTATGATTCTATATCAGATTATTCTTGCATCAAAATACATTCTTATGATTCTCCTCCATCATCAAATTATGACCATCAAAGGGCCTCTCCACATGATCTTTGTCTACGGCACTTTGATGCATTGATTCATGATCTTGGCATCCACAACATCTTCACCAAGTCCATCAACCAGAAGTTGTTATTTCAGCTCATTCAAGTGAAGAAGAGGACCAGTTGAAGAAATTTTTTATCATCTCTGTCATGGCCATTTTTGTGGGGAGGTTTTGTCCCGTGAGGTTTTCTTCCTTACCTCGGTTACATGGACTAATAAAATTTTGTTGTAAAAGGTGACTTGTGCCTTAGTTGCCAAGGCCTTAATAAATAATTTGGTATAAGTTGTACTAAGTTATTATTAAGGGGGAGTGTTAGAGTGATTAAATCTACCATTGTACCATGGTCATACACCTAGGAGGAATTTTCATTTTCCTTGTGATTATGTTATATGATCCTACTTAGGTTATACTGGTTAATATTGGTCAAATAGGTGTTTTTGGATCATTAAATCACAGTTGAGGAACTCCACTTTGATCATACTAATAGATAAGAAACTCTAGTTTGACCATCCTATCATCCTAGGCACTTTCACTGATTACAAACCTCTTCTTCTTTGACTATGGGCACTAGTGTGGGAAGTGGTTGTGTTGTAGTCTTCTTAGTCATTGATTGGCTCCTAGAAACTCTCTCACTCACACATATGTACACCAATTCCTTGCATGCCTACATTGATGCCTCCTTACATGTTCACACATGTATTTGTGATTGTTTGGTTAGGTTTGGGAGTCTATTGGTCAACCTAGGGGGGTTTAAGGGTCAAATCCTAGCATAACACTTGTACGCATCCAGATGGCCTCCAAGGGCTCACGAAGTTTCCCCAATGTATTATAAATATGTACCATACACATATAAAAGATGTACACTAATAGAAAGATCAGTTATTGGCACCATTCATATGTGTTATTCCATTCTCTTTTGTTGTTCTCTTGCATATTTTGTCAAATAATTTGATTATGAATATTTCTCTAACTCGTAGATATCACTATGAAGCAATTATCACATGGTATGAGATATTTGTGGGGCTAAAAACAAATCCAGAGAGGTTGGGGTTGTTGTTTAGGGAATATTTCCAGAAAATATGAGTGTTTTCATTACAGGTTCTACAACGTTTTTTCACACAGTGCGCAAGCAGAATGGATAAGACTCAAGTATTGCTAATGCAGTTCAAATATTTTGAATGGAAGGCCAAAATGGTGACCCAAATTTGGTCGAAAGGCCTGCATAAAGACATCATGGGGACTGAAACCAAGCCCAACTCTGTTGTGGAGAAAGCTAAGTACTTCAATAGACTTGATGAAGCATTTGGTATGCTTTGTCTCAGTACTTCAAGGGCTCTCCTATTTCATGTAGACAGTCTTGTCACACCGAATGAAGTATGGATCAAGCCTTATTTACTATTTGGGAAGACTGATGAGATAATAGGCCATCAGCTCGAAAATGAGCTAATATCATTGAGTCCAGCTCACTATGAGACCATCTAAGACTTCTTTACCAATTTCAAAGCGCTAGTACTTCATCTAAAACAATGTTACATAGAGAAGAAATATGATAAGAGTATCTTATCCATCATTTATAATCTAGGGCCTGAGTATTTGGAGTTTGTTTTGACATTCCACTCAATCCCTTGCTATCAGTGTATCAAATAAAGCCAAAGGAAAGAAGAAATATTTGAAGCAAAGAGAGAAAGAGAAGAATCACCCGAGTATAGAAAGCTCCAATTCTACTGATGGGAGCTTGAGATCCAAAAGGAGGAAGAACAAGAGAGAGAGACCCACATGTGGTTATTTCAAAAGTTCACATCTTGAAATATCTTTCTTCAAAAATAATATGGACATCATGACCAAGCTCCTTGAGGATAACCATATTGATCTTCCAGAATTTGTATGAAGATGGGAGCGCAAGCAAGGAGATTGTAAGCCTACGCATGCTTTGTGTGCATGGGAGAAAACCATTTAAGATATATTTGTTTTTGATGGATATATTTCTGATTTACCTTCTGATATATCATAATATGAATCCTACATCCATTCCTTAGAAGAAACCCCAACCAGTTCACCAAAGCTTCCTCCATAAACTAGTCACTTCTCACTAGTTTTTGATGTGCCTTCTAAAAGCTCTTTCTAAATCCAATAATATATTTCCCATTCTAACTTTGAAGGTGATATACAGGATTATATAAATCCTATGACAATCATAGACTCATTTCCCCAACCATTGCATGACCAAAATACCCGACAACCCTCAAGTTCACTAGTTGGAAAATCTCAAAATTGCCTAGTTTCCAATGCTATGTCACTTGTGTATGTTTCTTTTATGTCCTGTATGTATTTAATAGGTTGGAAATTCATGTCATTAGAATTCATGGGATTGTTTTTTCCATATTTCTGGACTTTCTTTTTTAACATCCCCGACCCTTTGTTCGGCGAAGAGGACGCTACTAAACCATCAAACAGACCAGGCAACTAGCCCCATGAACATGAACATACATAAAATACTTAAAAAATAAAAAATACTAAGATGCATAATCATACATATATTTAGTGGAAGCAAAACAACATTTATTCATAGATATGTTCATCATAGTTCATTAACAGTAAACATAATTGCAGGCAAGAAATAAACAAGGATACTTATCTCATAAAGAGCTTGTCCTGCAACCAGCTACATCGCTGCAAAGTTCCACCCATCCATAGGCTAGCGTGCTCATCAATCTCTCAGCAACACTGCCACCGCCAAGCTAGGCATGATTCCCCAAGGAATAAGGGACTAAGCAGGCTTACACATAGCCAAGGTACACAAATCATCCAAGCCCATGCAGCAGGGCTTATCAGGCTATCAAGGAGCTGGGAGAAGCTAAATACTAAGTTGGTGAGCTCATGGAAGAGTTGAGGATTCCTACACTAGAGCTATCCTAACCTCTAAGACACCCACACACACCCGACACCAGGAATCGGTCCCTTCTCTACTTCACAGTCCCTCAAGCCATGACTTCCCTTGCCAGTGCTCTTCTGGGGTTGTGGAGAATAAATCCAACCATCTAACTCTATCTATGTGGCTCCCAATCCCTGGTTTCTCAAGCATACCCAGCCTTCAATTCCCACTCCACAAAGTCCAATGACCAACCACTACATGCATGCAGCAAAACCAACAATTACACCTTTGATAGGGGAAAATAGTCCCTGAGTTATTCTTAGCCCTATCGTGGCCAAAACAACACAATTGTAACCTACAGCAGCTCCAAAGCATGGAGGAAAACACAAGAAACACCACATAGGTGCTCACAGCAGCCATCGATTAGGGAAGACAACAGCCATGGTTCAACGATCAAGTAACAGGACATTACACTGTCCAGACAAAGCCAACAAATGTGGGAAAACAACAGTCCCTTCCCAACAATGAAGCCACGACACATTACATAGTCAGCAAAAAGGAAAAGATCCAGACCCCCACATTGACAGGGAAAAAACATCTGCGCAAACCACAATTGGCAAGGGAAAACTTACATAGTCGGCATCGTGCCTCTCATGCTGCTCTTCAAACTCGTCGTAGGAGAACACAATCCCAACCTATGTGTGGTGTAAACAATACTCCTGCATGAAGGGGAAGACAACAACCATGGTTCAATGATGAACTCCTAGGACATTACACAGTCCTAATAAGAGCGCAAGTAGGAAAAAAGGAACAATCTCTCTCTACCTGAACGGAAGGGAAAAATTCATACTCAAACCGGCAATCAGTGAGAGAAGGAGGACCGAACCCCCAATCCATGGATCATGGATCCTTTTAATTCAGCTCTGAGTGAGGAAAATGATTGGCCAGTGATGGGGAGAGTGGACAGAACAAAAATAGTTGGCATCCCAAACGGTGCATGAGGAGACCACTCCCAGATCGTGCGTGACTGAACCAGCTATAGAGGCGCGTTGGGCAAGCCTGTCACCCACCCCTACCTAGCATTAACTGCCTCAACTAAAACAAGGGTTTAAGGTTTGACACATGGATTTTCCCCAATGGCTCCCATGGGTTAGACAATACCCCCACCCCCCCTTAACCTTAGGAATCATGCCCTTTTCATTTTAATGTTGCACCATCATAGCTGGTTGTAGGTTTATTTTAATTGATGTGCATATTTACATGATGCCAAACTCTAATGTGCTAGATAGCACGATATACCATCGACAACGATCCCAATTTCCAAAACATACACAACCAAATCGATGGTGGGGATTTTGCCTTTATCTCCACACCACAATTAATTACAAAATATACATCATGTATCTTTAAATGCAAACAGGGTCAAAACCGGGGTATTACAATCCCCTCCCCCTTGGAATAACGCTGTTCTCGGTGTTCCAATAAATATACAATTTGCACATCAAATTTCAAAATTTTGTAGATCTGTCCCATGTTCAATTATTTACTTGAACTTTCAAGACCAAGCCCCTCAGCTTCCACGAGCTTCTCTTGCTGGTTCTCAGCTTTTAGCTCATCCCCAAGTCTAGGGAATTTTTTGTATCTTGAGCATCTCTCCAAGATTTTCTTGGGTCTTGGTAATTGTTTGAAGGAGACTTCCAGCCAAGTCCAACAAATTTTGGTCTACTGCCATGATCAAAGTGCACCACTAGATTTCACCTTTCTCACCTGTGAAATGCATCATTGAAATTCTATTAGACCAAGCATAATATAGGAATTAATATCAGTCAATTAATTGCCCAATTGGCATGACAGTCCAAGTCTCATCAAGGAGACTTTCATATTTTTCATGCCTTCCCAACAGGCACATGAGCTCATTCATGTCCATTCTTGGGTAGGGATTTAACTATTCCAGCATTCACAATTTACTTTTAGCAAATACACACATTCTATTTTCAGTCATACATGCATTCAACAATATTTTGTTTTCACAATGCATATATATATATATATATATATATATATATATATATAATAAAAAAGGAAAGAGAGAGAAGCAAGAGTTTTTCCCCTCTTTGTTTCGTTCCATCCTGGAACCCACACCACCGATGTGGTTGTTCATGCTCTCAGTCTCTTTCACTTCACCGTGAATGCTGGACCAATCCCTCTTGGTCATGACACTTAGTGTCTCCGGTCGATTTCATACCTCTCAACCATGGAGCCCCCCCACATGGTTTGTCTCGGCTGCTAGGAACTTCACAGTCTCACTAGCACCTTTTTCATTACTGCTCATTCTGAGCTCTTCAGGACAGTCACATGTCCACATGCACCCCTAGGATGCTCTCATAGTCCTCACTTCCAGTGATACCTATATTCAAACATTGAATAAATTCACATGTTTAGTTTATTCTCGTCAGTTTTTATCTCTTAAACAAGAGCTTAAAACATCATAACCAAATCATATACACATGCATATTCATAAGCAAGAATTGCAAAATAATCCAATACTTATCTGTATTGTGTGTTTCCTTGTTGGTCCGCAGGATCTTGATTCGCTTTGGAAGCCTTGGGATTTCCTATGGACTTGGAAGTTAGGTCAGCACGCAGGCTGCTTCACAACATCCTTTTACATATATATCAGGAACAGTCAATCCAACCTTTGGTTGGGTTTATCAAACCATCAGCAAATCACCTATACTTATGTCAACAACCAATCATCATCCAAGCCAACACAGTGGGTTTATAAGGCCATCAACAATAACACATGCACTTATATCAACAATAAACAACCATTTCCAGGTTTCATTTCCAGTAGTGAGCTCTAACTCCACTACCCCATATCACACAAGAGACCACTCCCTTCTCTGAGTATACAGTCCCTCAGGAATGTCTCCTTCTCTGTGCTCTTTAAAGATACTACTCCCTTCTTTGAGTTAACAGTCCCTCAGGACTGTCTCCTTCTTGTAGAAGGTAGGATGAGCTCAAGCCATTGTCCATTTAGTGTACAGTACCAGACTACATTTGTTTAGCCTAACAACACAAGCATATTCGTTAGCATTATTGCTCTAAAATTTTAACCATAATTCACACCATTCATTATCATGTATTGAGAAACCATGAGTGCGTCCACTCCCTAGGGTGTAATCAATATTGAAAAACCCTTCCATGATCCGACATCGAAAATGTGTGCACCCTTTTTCGGTGTGTGCCATATAGGTCCTATGCATACTCAAGCAATCTGCCATAATGGAAACAAAATCAAAACATGCTCTACATATTGAATTTAACAATTTGGCATGCATATTATTAGCTAGGGTCATAGAACACTTATCTCTTTGCCGAGGAAATATTCCTTCGTTAAGGAGGAATGGGGCTCCCTTCTTTAAGTTGACAGTCCCTCGGTTTGCCATACCAACTCCTCTTTTCATTTCATATCCACTCATGTCTTATCGACATAATCTATACCATATCACTCATGTTTCTTACCAAACATGTAGTGTAGATGAGACATTTTCCAAATTTCTAATGGACTTTCACCCGAAACCCATTTCCAAGATAAGGGGAAAACCTTCCCATGAAGTTTGGCTCCTGTAGGCCATCACACATGATCTTCCTGCAGTGTGTACCCCTAGCACATTCATCATATAGCCAAACAGTCCATCATTATCTGATAATACGATCCAAATTTGATTGTTCCATAACCAAGTAATGACATTAGCAATTAAATTGAATGAGAATTTGCAACTCTATTTACTACAGAAATTGATTCCTTGGCGATGAGGTGATCCTCATTTGTGGGTCTCTTGTAAGCAGCACCACTATGCCCATTATAATTTCATGCTTACTAGCATAACATGAATACCGACTTACAATGCATCCTCCTGACACAATCTTATGCAAACCAATAGTGATTAGTAGTTGTCAGCAATTTCTCAAATCCGAAACTCACAAATTCAAATTTACAACTCATTATACATACAAACTATTATCACAACCATGAGACTCTTCTCATGAGGTTTGGCTCTTTCACATGGTAGATTTTGGCCTTTGTCATGGTCTTACTCTCATTGCCATGCTCCAAAAAATATACCTGAAACCTGAGCTTCAATCAGCAAAACGCTTGGTAAATCTTGATGCATATAACCTTTTCATTGCTACAACAATCACTGAAGCATTTTCAGAATTTATAAAATTCCAATACTTCTAGCTGTTAATCACATCAATATTACCAAAACTCATTTTCTTCACACAATCATGATCATACTTTAAATTACAGGGTACAGTCACATCATTTATGCAATTTAAATTAAATGTTTAGATACTCCTTACTTCACAAGCGTATCATTTGCACCACATTTCCCTTCCATAGATAATTTTTGACAGCTAGTTGGTCCTGACTACTCTCTTCATGCACTTACTATCCTGCATTCATAATAGCTCTTGAAATGGTTCCAGAATTGTCATTAATTCATCATTTCAGCCATTAGTTATTCATAATATCACATGCACTATCTCAATGCATTCATGCAATGCATCACAACAATTGCACCCATACTTATGTAATCATTTACTCACACCCTTCATATGCATCCATTCAATGCATAACTACAAGATTTATGAAATATTTTTATGCTTATCCACTCAATTCTACCTTGCATCTATTCAAGAATACTATGCATTTAAACATACCATGCATGGCCTAACCATGACTACTTCCATCAGTACTTACTTTCCTTGGGCTACTAAGCTCAATCAACATATACAGGCATGACACATTTCTATAGGAATGTAGTATAGCATTCAAATATCCACATGGTATGAGATCTCTTACCTTTACCACTCCAAGAAATTGTCATAATTAAATCCTTACCTTCATGGGTCCTACTTACACCCTTGAAATTACTAGTTTGGTTGGTCCTTTGCAGGAGATTGTAGAATTTGCTCACCAACTTTTGATTCTGAACTTGTTTCCTTGTCCATTTTTTCATAGGTTTGTTAGTCACATTCATCAGCATCAACAACATATTCAGCCATGTCCATGTTGTCGTTTGTTTTTCCACTAATGCCAACACCAATGCAATAATTATCATTAGTGGCTCATTATTAATGTACAATACTCATTATTCTTATCAACATGTAATATCCTATGCATGCAAGGCATATCCTCATACATTTCATGTATAAAACTTGTAATCATAATTAGCAAGACTAGGTTTAAGGAAATTTCCCTTTTCAAGTCCTTCATCTTTGCATGGAATTCCTCTTCCACACAACAGCTGGTTTGACTTCATGGTCTTGCTACCTCTAGGCATGCAATTCCCAGATTTGTCCATATTGATAGCAGCACATTTCTCTTTCATGCAATCACTAGCACTTGCTACTCCACACTAAAAATTTGGTGACTTTCCCTTGTTCCCTACTAGATAAGCTTTCTAATTCCTATCCACATGCTTCATTCTGACCTCGGGTGTGAAAACCACACCACTTCTAGAATGATGGCAAAACATACAACAATATTTTGGTCGGGAATGCTAACTTCAGTCACCTAAAATTTTCTTCCTTTTCAGCCCTATAATCCACTAACAGTGTGCTGAATTCCACTGAAAAACAATTGGAATTTGCTCGAAAAATCCACCTTTGAAAAACCCAAATTTCCTTGTACAAGATTGGGTCTCCTTCCAACTATCATTCCAATGTTTTGGTGGCCAGAATCACTAATATTCTCTGCTACTCATCGACAATCCATTCCTCTACTTTTTCTGGCATTTCAGGTACGTAGCTGTCTAAGCTTTCGATCTGCATCAGTGATGCCAAAGCTAATATGTGTTAGTGATCGGAATTTTACCTACCATGGCATCAACGGTCGGAGAGACTAACTACTCGCTCGTCGAATGGTTAGTTCCATAGTCATCCGCAACGGTGGCAGTCCAACAACTAAGGTTTTCCGCAGTATCGAATTCTCAGCTGCCTCGACTTCAGGCCTTTATCATTTTATCGATGTTGCTAAGGGCTACTGTGTATTGTTAATCAAATGCACTGGCCACTATGGAGTCAATGATTGGGGTCGTTGTCCATTGGAGTACTAGTCCACATGGCAGTCGCAACGACAGACCCACGATCATCTAATTTCTTTCAACGATCTCCATACTTAAGAATTTTTCAGTGAAAACTTCCTTTATTCCTCCGCCACGTTGGCACCATCACCCTCTATTTTCTGACGTTGTATCGGTGCTGACATTGTCTATCTTTCGCCGATCACCCATGTGTTCGACACTTAGACATTTTTTTCTTTCCTTCGTCTTTTCTCTGCTGATGACATCGAAAATATGAACAACTATTCATCGCTGTCATTTCGGCAATTTAACCCTCAATACTCCCGTACTTGTCGGCACCCCTGAACACTAAATGTCACCGTAGTTTTATGTATACTAATATTCAATAAACACATTGGCATTGATAGTGGAAGGACTAATGCATTGGCGGGGTAGTTTACTCAGTAGCCGCAATGGCGGTTTATCATTTTTGAGCCTTTTCTAATCGACGGCCTAATCCACTAGTAACTTCCGATGGTGATCTAAAGCACAACTATCACGGCATCAGCAGTCAGAACGTTTGTCCGTCAGATACTTAGTGTTCTAGACTTCAACAACGACAGGTGCGCAAACTCCTAACTTATCCCGATGTCCACCGATGACTCATAGCACTAACATTTTCCTATGGTCGACGATCCCATGCCTTAGAAAATTTTTGAATTGTCTTCTCGCGTCGGCTCTTCCATTTTCTATTTATCAGCGATGACAATGACTATTCTCCTTTGACCAGTGACTGAAACACAACCATCACAACATCAGTAAGTGGAACCTATATCCGTCAAAGGATTAGTGCACTAGGCTTCCACAACGGTGGCACTTGAACCACTAATTCCTTCCACTGTTCATCGACGATAAATACCACTAACATTTTTTGGTGGCCAACAAAGTCAACACTTAGAAAAAAAAATTCAGAAATTTCCTCCTCTGTCTTCCACCGCATTAGTCGTCGGATCAACTATCCATCGGGTCGATAGTATCTTAGACTGCCGCAACAGTGGTGTGCAATCAGCTAAATGTTTTTGGTGTAGTTCATTGGCAGTTCCATCGGCGATGAAAAAAACTATTTTCTGCCGATCGCTGATGGTCAGACTTAGAAAAAAAATTCAAATTTTTTCTCTTTACCCTCTTCCGCCACTTCATCGACTCGACCATCTCCTATCCATCACTGATCAAATCAACTGTTCTTTTCTGATCGATGAACTAAAGCACCTCAGCATCGACAATAGAAACTTTTCCTCATCGAAATATTGAGTGATCTAGGCTACTGCAACGGCGGGCACATGAACCACTAACGTCTTCTGATGGCCGATGATTCTGGCAATTAGAAAATTTTCTGAATTTTCCTACCACAATTTCCTAATCACTGTTGGGCAGAAGGAAACCTGCCTCTGCTATCTAATATTTCATGGCCCATTCAGGCCCATGCAAGGAATAAGGGACTAAGCAGGATTACACATAGCCAAGGTACACAAATCAGCCAAGCCCACGTAGGAGGGCTTATTAGGCTATCAAGGAGCTGGTAGAAGCTAAAAGATAAGATGGTGAGCTCATGGAAGAGCTAATGATTCCTACACTAGTGTTATCCTAACCTCTAAGACACCCACACACACTTGACACCAAGAAACAGTCCCTTCTCTGCTTCACAGTCCCCCAGGCCCTGACTTCCCTTGCCAGTGCTCTTCCGGGGTTATGGAGAAGAAAACCATCCATCTAACTCTATCTATGTGGCTCCCAATGCCAGGTTTCTCAAGCATACCCAGCCTTGAATTCCCACTCCACACAGTTCGAAGACCAACCACTGCATGCATGCAGCAAAACCAACAATTATAGCTTTGACATGGGAAAACAATCCCTGAGTTATTATTGGCCCTATCGTGGCCAAAACAACACAATTGTAACCTACAGTAGCTCCAAAGTATGGAGGAAAACACAACCAACACCACATAGGTTCTCAGAGCAGCCACCGATCAGGGAAGACAATAGCCATGGTTCAATGATCAAGTAACAGGACACTACACTGTCCAGACATAGCCAGCAAACATGGGAAAACAACGGTCCCTTCCCAACAATGAATCCATGGAACATTACACAGTCGGTGAAGAGGGAAAGAGCCAAAACCTCACATTGACAAGGAAAAAACATCTACGCAAACCACAATCGGTAGGGGAAAACTTACATAGTAGGCATCGTGCCTCTCAGGCTGCTCTTTAAACTCACCGTAGGAGAACACAATCACGACCTGTGCATGGGGTAAATAGTACTCCTGCATGAAGGGGAAGACAACAACCACGGTTCAATGATGAACACCCAGGACATTACACAGTCTGAACAGGAGCGCAAGCAGGAGAAAGGGGAAAATATCTCTGGCTGAACGGAAGGGAAAATTTCATACTTAGACCAGCCATTGGTGAGAGAAGGAGGACCAAACTCCCAATCCATGCATCGTGCATCCTTTTAATTCAGCTCTGCATGAGGAAAACAAATGGCTGACGATGGGGAGAGTGAACAGAAAACAAATGGTTGGCATCCCAAATGGTGTGTGAGGAGACCAATCCTAGCTCGTGCATGACTGAACCAACTGTGGAGGTGCATGGGGAAAGCCTGCCACCCACCCCTACCCAACATTAACTGCCTCAACTAAAACAGGGGTTTAAGGTTTGACACATGGTGTTTCCCCAATGGCTCCCACAGGTTAGAAAATCCCCCCCCCTTAACCTTAGGAATCATGCCCTTTTCATTTTAACATTGCACTATCGTAGCTAGCTGTAGGTTTATTTTAATTGATGTGCATATTTACTTGATTCCAAACTCTAATGTGCCAGATAGAATGATATACCATCGGCAACAATCCCAATTGCTGAAACATACACAACCAAATTGATGGTGGGGATTTTTCCTTTAGCTCGACACCATGATTAATTACAAAATATACATTATGTATATTTATATGCAAACAGGGTCAAAACTAGGGTATTACACTTTTACCACCCATGGTTCAAATCTCAATCCTCCATACTCTACAGGTTCGCTCAACTGTCAATGCAATCTAGTTGCTCACTCTTCTCTCACTATGGATCCATTCGCTCATGGAGACACCATACCTCTCATATTTTATACTCTATATGGCATATATTCTGATATTTTAGATTCTCATGAGCTTTGTTGTAGAGTTATTAAGGTGCTTCATCAAATTGGGAAGAAGATTAATGATATGACAGCTACACATGAGCGAGATTGTGTTGAATCTTTTGATGATATTTGGGAAAGAGTTTGCATAGATATATTTTCCATGATTGATTATGCTTCTAGATCAAAGTATGCTTGCATAAAAATACATTCCTATGATGCTCCTCCATAATCATGTGATTACCATTAAAGGGACTCTCCACGTGATCTTTGTCTACAACACTTTGATGCATTGATACATGATATTGGCATCCACAACATCCTCACCAAGTCCATCACCAAGAAGTTGTTCTTTTAGCTCATTCAAGTGAAGAAGAGGACCTGTTGAAGACATTTTTTATTATCTTTGTCATGTCCATTTTTTAGGGGATTTTTTGTCCCATGAGGTTTTCCTCCTTACCTCGGTTACATGGACTAATAAAATTTTGTTGTAAAACGTGACTTGTGCCTTAGTTTCCAAGGCCTTAATAAATCATTTGGTATAATATGTACCAAGTTAGGCTTAAGGCAGGGTGTCAAAGAAATTAAATCTACCTTAATACCATGGTCTTACACCTAGGATTCATTTTCATTTTCCTTGTGCTTATGTTATATGATCCTACGTAGGTTATACTGATCAATATTGGTCAAATAGGTGTTTCTAGCTCATTAACTCATAGTTAAGGAACTCCGCTTTGATAATATTTATAGTGGAAGTACTCTAGTTTGATCATTATGTCATCCAAGGCACCTGCATTGATTACAAACCACTTCTTCTTTAACTAGGAATGCTAGTGTGTGAATGTGGTTGTTTTGTGGTCTTCTTAGTCATTTATTATCTCCTAGAGACTCTCCCACCCACACATGTCTACACCCATGCCTTGCATGCCTGAATTTATGCCTCCTTACATGTCCACATGTGTTCAAACATGTATTCGTGACTGTTTGGTTAGGTTTGGGATCCTATTGGCCAATCTAGGGGGTTTAGGGGTTAAATCCTAGCTTGACACTTGTATGGATCCAAATGGCCTATAAGGGACCATGAATTTTCCCCAATGTATTATAAATATGTACCATACATATCTACAATATGTACACAAATAGAAAGATTAGTTATTGGCACCATTCATATGTGTTATTTCATTCTCTTTTGTTGTTCTCTTGCATATTTTGTCAAATAATTTGATTGTGAATATTCCTCTAGATCCTATATCTCACTGAGAATCAATTCTCACAATATTTTTTATGGGTGTTATTGAGACATGCTTCCTAGTGTGTAGGTGTGGGGATAGAGAGACCAGGAGGCTCATCTCCAATTGAGAAGCGAGTCGGTGCTCGATTTGTATGCCATAATGATGACGAGACGAGTGAGATTGAGGAGAACCTCAACAAGATCACTTTAGGTATTCCTAACATCTTGGTGGATGACCTCCCTAGGAGGTACCAGCGACACATGACCGGTGTGTCGGGTCTCTTTAGTTGGTTGCTACATAGAGTAGCAAGGGCCATTATTTTCTATCGCGAGCATCACTAGGGCTCGACAGGATGTGTACACTGAAATCTATTAGCTTTAGTATTTTTGTTATTTTGTAGTGCTGAAAGCTATTATGCTTCAATCAAAATTTCGAGGCCACATTTTTGTACTGAACACTATATATATATATATATATACAGACTCATTTTTTTGGGTCTACATGATTTTGGTAATGGTATATTATTCCATGATTTTATCTTTCACATTGTTTATTTACAATATTTCATGTTATTTCACTTTGTGGAAATTGAACCAGGTGATATATTAATTTTACTCACAACAATTAACAATTGATCATGCAAAATCACTCACAAAAGAGACTGAAATTGGAGCTGAACACTAAACTGTATTAACTCAGTGTACAATAGCCAAACCTGTATAATAATAGGTTGCTGTATTAATAAAATACATTAGGGATTCAAATGCATGAGGAGCAATTCGAATCTAGCATAAAGCAGGCTTACTAAAAATAAGCAAATCCCCCATAGGTGTAAAAAGCTGATCCCAAATCTGTCATGGAGCTCACGAATTAGCAAAATGGATTAGGCAAGCTAAAGAGTGGTGGAGTGGCAGCTCATACATGTTTTTGTATGGAGAAAAGAGTGGAGGATGAAGAGGACAAAAAACTAGTTCACCTCACCTAGTCTAGCTTTTCTATTTGCCTTAAAACACTGAAAAAGCAGGGAATAAAGCAGAAAAAGCAGAAGGGTGCCTAGGAGGCCAAGAATAAAGCAGATTTGGTTCCTTTGGATTTCCCATGTGCTACATGAGTCAAATAAGGCAAGTTTGACCACTATGGATAGGTAAAAGACAACTTGCACAAGGTGGGACACATGAACTAGGCTAATAAGACATAAATAATTAAATTAATGTCTAAGTGGGTAAACTATGGTTTGATTATTCTAACACCCCCCCTTAAGCTTGACTTATGAGTAATATATCAGAAAATTATAGGGCCTAGCAACAAGGCTTAGTCACCCTTTACATACTGCATGTCCATTTAAACAAGGAAAGAGGTAAAACCAACTTGGGAAAATCCTCCCTTAAACATGGACTGTAAACAAAATTTGGAATCTTGTCTTCACTCATGCTTTCATAGCATGATCAGCAATCCCTAGCAGTGATTTGATATTGCTGAAGGTCTTCTCACAAAATGCTTTGGTGAAGATATCAGCTACTTGTTTTGAAGATGAACAGAAGAGTAGGTGAATGGTGCCATCATGCATAAGTTCTCTGATGTAGTGCATATGGATCTCAATGTGTTTGGTTCTCTGCTTCTGAACTGGGTCTTTGTAGATTCAAATGGTACTCTGGTTATCATAGTATATGGTAGTTGATTACTCTGGTTCGAAGCCACACTCTCCAAGTAAACCATGCAACCATAAACATTGAGTTGTTGCATTAACAACTCCTCTGTACTCTGCTTCTGTAGATGAGAGTGTAATGGCACTCTGTTTCTTGCTTGAACAGCTGATTGGCCCTTCTGCAAGCATGAACACATATCCTGATGTGGACTTTCTATCTGTGCTATCACCTGCCCAATCACTGTTAGTAAATCCAATCAAATCAAGATCATATTTTGCTTTATAGAAGATCCCATGTGTCCTTGTTCCCTGAACAATGTTAAGGATCCTTTTGGCTGCTTTCCAATGGATCTCATGAGGCTGATCCATGTATATAGAAGCCACACTTACTACATAACAAAGATCAGTTCTATTATGTGTCATATACAACAAACATCCAATCAATTGCCAATACAGTGTATTGTTTACCATAGGTGAAGAATCAGCTTCTTCCAGCTTCACTCCTGAAAGGAAAGGAGTTTTGCTTGCTTTGAAATCCTTCATTCTGAATTTGTTCAGCAAGTCCAAGGAATATTTGGACTGGTGCACCTTGATTCCAGCTTTGTTTTGAGAAATCTCAAGCCCCAAAAATTGACTTAAGAGCCCCAAATCTGTCATGGAGAAGGCTTGGTTCATAGCACCCTTTAAGGAAGCAATCTCATCCTTTGAGCTTCCTGTAATGAGGAGGTAATCAACATATAACACAATCATCATTAATGAACCATTAAATAACTTCAAATAGACATTTGGATCTGATTTGCACTGAACAAAATTCAGTGATAGTAAGAATCTATCGATCTTGGCATACCAAGCCCTAGGGGCTTGCTTTAGCCCATACAATGACTTTCTCAACCTGCACACAAGAGAAGGGTTAGTAGAAAAACCTTGAGGCTCTTGAATATATATCTCTTTAGTGAGATCTCCATTCAGGAAGGCACATTTTCCATCCATGTGATGTACCTCCCATTTCCTTGAGGATGCAATGGCTAAGGCTAGCCTGATGGAATCCATCTTTTCCACTGGGGAAAAAGTCTCATTGTAATCTATGCCATGAAATTGTGAGTAGCCCTTGGCTACCAATATGGCCTTGTACTTTAGTGGTGAACCATCAGCAGAAAATTTGGTCTTATAGACCCACTTACACTGTACTAGTTTTCTCCCTGGGGGAAGATCCACTAGCTCCCACGTGTTGCTCTTATGGAGTAAGATGAACTCCTCCTTCATGGATGTTTTCCATCTTGGATCTCTTGATGCTTCTTCATATGTTTTAGGATTAGAATCCACCATAAAATAGAATTTTTCAGCAAACATAGGATCCTTCATGCACAGACCACTCTCAAATTGAGATCTAGTCCTCCTTGGGTCATTGGGATCCCCAGCTAGCTCACCTGCTGCATGTAGTGTCTTGGCTGCCCATTTTGGCCTTCTAGGGATGTTAGGGTCTGCAATAAACTCATCTCCATCAGACAAATCAGAATCAACATTTTCAACAAACTCTTTACTTACTTCTTGATGTTCAGGTGGTGAAGAGGCTTCACCAACTTCCACTGCTGCAAGGGGTTCTTCTTCAAACTAAACACACCTTTCAATGAAGGCTTTGTTTGTGATAAAATTTATTAGTTTGTACCCTTTTGAATCTTTAGAGTATCCAACAAAAAGACACTCTTGGCTTTGGGGCTGCAAAGCCTTCCTCTTCTCTGTTGGAATTCTAGCCCAAGCCTTTGAGCCAAAAATCCTGAAATGGGTCACATCTGGCTTGTGCCCAGTCCATGCTTCGAAGGGAGTCCACCATCAAGTTGTTTGTGAGGCACCCTATTCTGAATATAGGCTGCATAGTTGATAGCTTCACCCCAGTACTTTGGTGGCAAAGTTTTGGCCTCCATCATGCATGTTGCCATCTCCTTCAGTGATCTGTTCTTCCTCTCAGCAACACCATTTTGTTGTGGTGTGTAAGGGATAGAATGCTGCATCTAAATACCTGCATCTACACAATATTTAATAAAATCAGACTTGACATACTCACCACCATTGTCAGATCTGAGGGCCTTGAGTTTCCTTTCAGACTGGTTTTCAACCAAAGCCTTAAAGACTTTGAATAGGCCAAAAACTTCAAACTTGTGTTTCAGGAAGTGAACCCAGCAATACCTAGAAAAGTCATAAATGAAAGTCAATGCATATTTGGCCTGACTCATGGACATATGAGGGAATGGGCCAGCAACATCACTGTGGATCAGCTCGAGGGGTGCAGAGGTTCTCTCATGACTAGCTCTCTCAAATTTATGCTCTGGGTGTTTTCCTAGGATACAACATTGGCAGACTCCTTTGGAAAATTTTATCTTGGGAAACCCTATGACCATCTCTTTTTCACTAAGATCAGAAATATATTTGTAGTTTAGGTGGCCAAATATTTCATGCCAAATCTTGCTAGCCTCATTAGCATGAATCAGAAGAGCAGAGGGGTTTGAGTAGGGTAGGAAGTGTGAGAACATGTATACCTTTTGAGCATGATTTGCAACTCCTTTTGCAATGAATCTACCACTTGAGATATCTATGATCTCAACTTCATCGGGGGAAAATATGACTTTCTTAGGAGACCCAGTGTGGGTCATATGGTACATTGATTAGAGGTTGGAGGCAAGACCAGGCACATACAACACATTGCTGAACTGACCATGATCAAGATCAATCCTCCCTTTGCCCAAAATTTCAGTGAGAGAGTCATCTCCCAGTACTATAGATGGTCCTTTAGACCTATCAAGTGAGGAGAAGGCCTCCTTGGTTAAAACCATGTGTCTTGAAGCTCTAGAATCAATGATAAAACTGGGCGAGCTTGATGTGCCAGCAACCAATGCATGAACTCTCTCTCTGTCATCTGAACTTGATCCTCCTTCTCTCTTCTTTGAGCTTTCTGGAAGGGAGATGCCATTCTTCTCCAGGAGTTGGGTCAACATATCAATTTTCTTTTTCATACAATAGCTTTCAGAGTGATTGCCCTTATTGCAATATGCGCACTTGTTCATTTCACCTTTGTTTTTCTTCTTCTGGTAGTTTTTCTTGGGACCTTATGGATCCTCCGGACACTATTTCTTTTCTCTCTTTTGCTCAGGTGGATTTTTAGATTTCTTTTCTCTTTTTGAATCCACCTTCGAATCTCCAGCAATCAAATCTTGATATTTGGATGGTTTGATGGTGCCCATCATCACCAGCCTGTCATGTTCTTGTGTGAGAGATTCCATGAAATCTGCAAGGCTAGGCATCTTCTAGGTTTGAGCTGTCAGTTTTGTGGCATAGAAGGTCGAAACAAACACTGAATAGTCAGGGCCTAGCTTCGATAGGATTGCCAGTACAAGCTGATCATATTCTTTTCGATCCCACACTGTTTCAGCTGCAAAACTAGTGCTTTGAACTTGGAGAAATATAGTTACAGGGATTCAAAGCTTGTTGGACTCAGAGAAATCAGCTCATTTTCAATTTGATGTCCCCTCATCTCATCTGTCTTTCCAAAAATATCAGCAATATCCTCCCATACTTCATTCGGTGATGTCAATCCATCAAGATGGAAAAGGAGGTCTCTGGAAATACTCAAACACAGGAGGCCATAAGCCTCATCCCTCCTGTTGTGCCATTTTATATTCTCTGCAGCTGCATCGGGCTCTGCTTCTATTGCCATAGTCACCATTTAGAGGCCTTTCACTCTCAACGGTATCTCCATCTCTGCTTTCCATTCAAAGAAATTGAAAGGAGTCAATATAGTTTTCTGTGATTGATGCATAGCTTAGAAAATCTGTCCCGACTGTCAGTAGAAGGCTCCCAGTCACTGATGTCGAACCTGTAAAACAATTTTGGAGGAGAGAAAACAATATACAATGGCTTTGATACCATGTGTAAATTGAACCAGGTGATATATTAATTTTACTCACAACAATTAACAATTGATCATGCAAAATCACTCACAAAAGAGACTGAAATTGGAGCTGAACACTAAATTGTATTAACTCAGTGTACAATAGCCAACCCTGTATAATAATAGGTTGCTGTATAAATAAAATACATCAGTTATTTGAATGCATGAGGATCAATTCGAATCTAGCATAAAGCAGGCTTACTAAAAATAAGCAAATCCCCCATAGGTGTAAAAAGCTGATCCCAAATCTGTCATGGAGCTCACAAATTAGCAAAATGGATTAGGCAAGCTAAAGAGTGGTGGAATGGAAGCTCATACATGCTTTTTCATGGAGAAAAGAGTGGAGGATGAAGAGGACAAAAAACTAGTTCACCTCACCTAGTCTAGCTTTTCTATTTGCCTTAAAACACTGAAAAAGCAGGGAATAAAGAAGAAAAAGCAGAAGGGCACCTAGGAGGCCAGGAATAAAGCATATTTGATTCCTTGGGCTTTCCCATGTGCTACATGAGTCAAATAAGGAAATTTTGACCACTATGGATAGGTAAAAGACAACTTGCACAAGGTGGGACACATGAACTAGGCTAATAAGATAGAAATAATTAAATTAATGTCTAAGTGGGTAAAATATGGGTTGATTATTCTAACACACTTGTCAATGTATCAAGAATGGGAAATATGTCAATCCAACATGTAATTAGCAAGTGAATCGGAAATCGAACTATATGATTTTTGGAACATGTTGGTAAGTAATAGATTCAAATGACCTCTCAAGTAAACATAATCTTCAAAAAACATGAAGAAGAACTGTGTTTATGATGGCTTACACATGGTTCAATCGAGAAAACATGAGATGGGAGTCAAAAAGGATGACCAAGTGATTGATATGACAAGACAAATCTTCGGTTAACAACCCTATCACCACATGATATTCGACGATATTGTTGGTAGCAAGACCTAGGCATACTCCTCCTAAACTAACCTAAGTCATTGGCTTGGGAATACAGTACCCAAGAATTTGAAGCAAGATTTAGGGTATGGCGGCTAGCACCATCGGCAAAACCATATTAGAGAGTCATCTGCAGAATTTAAATCATAACATGGAATAAGCAATGTCAAATAAGACCCAAAATCATACTAAAATAATAAAACCACACCAAACTAGAAGTCAATATATACATATATACAAGGTACTGATGCAAGACGTTCTAGGCATAGTACATTTTCAGGTACAACCCATTGTGAGGTTTCCTGAAAGGTATCCTGTCATAATCTACTAATTCATAGGCCCCTTTTCACAAGACTTTCCTAACAATTTAGTGACCGTATCAAATAGATTCCAGCTTCTGTTTCCCCAATTTATCATGTTTCTAATCATATGTCAGAACAAGGTCTCCTTCATTGAATACCCAAGGTTGAACTGATTTAACGTGTTGAGCCTTTGCCTGTTTCTTGTGCGTCTCATTAGCCAAAGAGACATTCATCGTGTCTCATCAAGGTTGGTTGGATAAAGGAAAAGTTCTTCCTCGGTCGAGGTGTTGGGTAGAATTTCAAAAACTAGTTTCAGTGACGGTATTTCACATTCAATAGGTAAAATGACTTCTAGTCTATAGACCAATTGGAAAGGTGTGAAAACAGTCATTGTTTTCATTGAAGTTCTATAGGCCCAAAGTGCTGACAATAGAGTTAAATTCTAATTTGATTTATGTTCTCCAACCATCCTACGAAGCATGGTATTAAGGAATTTGTTAATGTCTTTAAATTGGCCATTATCTTGTGGATAGTAGGTGGTTGATTTTTCATGACAAAAACCTAACTTGGAGCTTAGCTCAACCATCATTTGATTGCGTAAATGAGATCCATGTTCAATCACTATAGCCTGAGGAACCCCAAACCTAGCAATTACATGGTTAAACAAGAAGAGGGTGGTAGTCTTTCCATCCTTCGCATATGTAGGAATTACCATAGCCCATTTTGTAAAATAATCAACAACTATAATGATGTAACCGTACCCCCCCAGCTAAGGTAAGATTACAATGCATGAATTCATCCTCCATTTGGAAAAAAGGCCAACGATAATGATGAGGTGTAGCGAAGCAAGGTGGGCAAGCTTTTTCTAATAAAAGAGCTGGCAGGTTGGGAATGTTTTGACTGCTTCATGGAAATCCTTGAAGATCGAGGGCCAAAAGTAACCAGTATGAAGGATTTTTTCAGTTTTAGACATCCCAGAAACATGACTAGCACATGCTCTAGAGTGGGAATCATTCAATACTTGTTCAACCTCGTCGTTTGTTAAAAATCATTAGAGAATGGAATCAATACCACACCAATATAAGGCATCATTGAGAATTAGATAATATTTGGCATGATGGTGAATGCGTCGACGATCATCTTGAGATAGGTCAGGACAAAATATTTGAGTTTGGAGATATATAATCGAATATACATACCATGGGTCTATCATGTTGATCAATAATAATAACTCATCAGGAAATGAGTCATTGGGCTTAGTTTCTGTGATAGCACGGGGAAGATCATGCATCAACTCCATGAAAACTAAGGATTTCTTAGAAGTAGTCTTAGCTAACTCAAGGTCAAATTATTTCAGGATGATGATCCAATTAGAATATTTCCCCCCCAGTACCTAACAAGTCAAGATGTAGTACATGGGGTTTTGATCCGTGAGAATGGTAGTTGTGGGAAGTAGGATGTAATGATGAAAATGTTGTACATCAATGACTATATCCAAAGCTAACTTCTCTACATGTGAGTACCCGTATTTAGAGTAAAAAAGACTCTTACTAAGATAATAAATCACATGTTATTTCCCATTCGAATCCTCCTACACTAGAACCATACCAATGTTAGTAGTGGAGGAAGCAATATAAATCATAAATTATTTTGAGTAATTAGGGGGGTGTAACATAGGTGAGTGTGTTATCGTGTGTTTTAAATTATCAAAATCCCATTGAGATTGATCATCCCAAATTAAGGGAGTGTTATTCTTCAACAAACGCATATAACCATGTGTTTTCTTTGAAAAATTGCACACGAAATGATGAAGAAAGTTTTCCTTCCCTTGCAAACTTTGGAGTTTTGTGATGTCGGTTGGGGGGGGTAAGGCCACAATTGCAACAATTTTAAAAGGGTCAATCCATATACCATCTTTGGAAACAGCAAAGCCAATAAGACATCTAGTCACCACAAAAAAAACACACTTATGTAAATTAAGCCAAAAATCATAGTGATGACATTGAAGGAAAATGTCTCTAAGATGCCCTAAATGATCCTATCTTCGTTGTGAATGGGAGGGAATGTCATCCAGGTAACGTTCCACTATGTGCATGATATCGTGAAAGGCATAGGACATGGAATGTTGGAATGTGGCTTTAGCATTTTTCAATCCAAAAGGTAACTTACGCTAAGAAAAGGTTCCCCATGGGAAAATGAATGACATTTTATATTGATCGACAGGTAATATTTCAATCTAACTGTAGCCATAGAATCCATCCATAAAGGAGAAGATGACACTTCCAGCATATTTTTCAATGATTTGATTGATGTGGGGAGTAGGAAATTTGTCTTTCAGACAAGCTTTGTTTAAGTCCCTGAAATCGATGGAAAACGTAATAGTTCTCTGCTTCTTGGAAACAAGAACAATATTAGATACTCACTCTGTCAATGGAGCGGGATAAATGAAACTCACTTTCAAAATATTTTCAACCTAGGATTTTATCACTGCAGCTTTCCTAGGGTGGACTGGACAGAGTTTCTTCCTAACCATTTTTTTCATTGAGTAAGTCTTGATATCATGTACTACAATGGATGGATCAATCCCCAAAATTTCCTCGTAACTCCAGTAAAAAACATCTTGAAATTCCTTGAAAAGATCTTGGTATTCTTGAATTTCTGTTGTTGAACAGTTCTGTCCAGCATGAACATGTTCAACAACTCCTAGATTCACCGATATGTCAATGGGAATAGTTTGAGTAATGTTGCAAAATTCCTTTCAGAGTCAACATCTTGCAATAATACAGGTATTTGAGGACATTCGACAATATCAGAACTTATAAGAGATACAAATTGGAATCCATCGAATCGGAATTAGGAAGAAGAGAAGATCTATGATGATGATATTCCCATAAGGATTCATCCAAACTCATAATCTCCATAATAGACTCATCCGATGGAAAATTTTGTAAGAGATAATCTAGACTCGGGAGAGTGGAATCTAGCAATAAGATAGATGGTAGGGATCTGATGCGGCAAGATTTTGATCATCAAAGTAAGCATCAAAAGTAGATTGAATGGCATGGTATGTGGATTCATGAGGTCCCAGAGAAGGTATTTCAACAATCTCTTTTCCTTTGATCATGCCCCCGGTAGTGGATGATATCATGTTTACTATAGAAACTTCCGTACTAAAAGGGGAAGTAGTAGATGAAAAGAATTCCGTAAGGGATGAATCTTTCAAAAGCCCGACTCCTATGGATTGATAAGGAGGAGGGAATTTCCCCAACATAGGAACATTATTTGCCGTAGTGGTAGTGATATTAGGTGAGCAATAATTAAGATTATTTATGGTTACAATATTTCCCTGGTGAGGAAACTAGAGAGTGTGAAATACTATGAAGCAATTGTCGTCATAACATAAAACCAATTTCTCCCTCATAACAAGGTGTAATCCAACGGAGCGTCAGTCACTTCTACCAATATATAAACACTCTTGCACTCCATCTCGATAGATAATGTTGGTAACCAGCCATGAGGCCTAAAAACTTATGTGTCAAATTCTTTCAAGGTGGTTGGTGACCGATTAAGTTCAGGAGAACCGGTGGATATCCAACAAGACATAGCTAAAACTGAGGTGGATTCTCCTTCATCCAATACAGTCCAATGAAATTTTCTCCCTACCACCCTAGTCATGATTTAAAATGCATGTTGGTCGGATAACCTTGATTTGTATTTCTCCATATTAAAAGTGATTATAGTGGAATTCTCCAGATCTAAGGCCCCTAGAGCCAACAACAAGTTTTTACATTGTGTAGGGAAACTTTGGAGTACTTCTAGTGTAGACATAACGTAAGGTTCCAAAGATAAATATTCAACAATGTTGTATAATTGGGCAGCTCGAGCTCTTGAATTGAAAAATGACTTTTGGGTTGTACTCAGAGGGCACAAAATCGTGTCAATACTAGGTTTATCAATGGTAAGAGGGACATTAGAAGGAGGTGGAGGAGAGGAATTGGCAGAAGGAGTCTTCCCGGGAGAAGAAACTTCATCTTTCTTCTTAGGAGGTTTATCATATGTTTGATTTCATGTGGTCAGCTCAATAATTTCAGCAGACATCGTTTTGATTTCCTCGGTGGAGGAAGAGGGACCATGCAGAGATGTATGATTGATTAGTTGTTGTTGGGATGAGAAAGGGTCAGTTAGCACTACCAGTGTAGGACTATTTTACAAAAAAATTGTTGATCTCTTCATGCCTAGGACACTCCTTCATGAAGTGATCATCTCCACACAGGAGACAGGGGTACTTAGATTTTCGCTTGCATTTAGACTCAGTCTCTGGAGTCATGGTATTAGGGTTCTCTTGTTGGTTTCCATATTTTTTAGCTTTAGCTTTACCATTTTTATTATTACTGGGTGTTTGCGAAGATTGGATAGCATTCAACTCAGTAGAAATAGTAGGAGTGGAAGAAGTAGTAGGGGAAGAACTCTGCAGCTTGGTAGGTTTCATTGTGGATGGAGGTTGGATTGAACCTACAACACCATCTACAGGAGTTTCAGTGGGTGACTGGGTGATATTGGTGATGGGACAAGGAGAATTATGAATCAAATCATATAAGGTCTCAGACTGAGAATAAAATAATTCCAAATACTGAGCCTAGATAATAGCCTATTTGTTGTCCTGGGAAAGGAGTGCAAGGAATAAGTTTGCATGCAAGAAAAATAAGGTGTGCCATGCGCACGATAGAAAGAAAGGAAGGTTGCAAAGGAAGCAAAGGACTAGCATAGGAAGAATGGAGAGGCACGTGGTGAAGGAAAGTCGAGCGCATGGGTGTGTAGTTGATAACAGATGGAGAACGACAGGTGTAGATCATGGCTGCTTAAGATGGTGTAAGCTTGTGGCTACGCACGTACGAGGGACTATTTGTAAGTCAGGCCAATAGTACCTCATGTCAGGTCATGATCACCAAAACTATAGCCTGAGGGGAAGTAGATGGTGACAGTTAACAGACTTCCTGGATGCAGTCGACCCTGAGTGGTCATGTAAAATAGTATAAATAGGAGGGATTGAGTAGTTAGAGGGTTGGGCTATTAGAGGGGGTTGTTGATCCCCTATTGGGGATAGTTATCTTTTCAATAGTTATTGTGGGTTTTTCATGGGTGATCTATAGTGAAGGATGCCATTTTTACTGTAATTATGTAGAGAGTAAAAGAGGAGAAGACTCAGGAAGAGTCTGGTAGCAATAGGAGGTTGTTGAACTACGGATCTAGCTGCTATGTGCATAGATCGCTAGGAGTAGAAGTAGGGTATAAGAAAAAACTAGAGACCATGAGAACCAAAAGTCTAAGTCATAAATACATATCATAATATTAGTTTGCATCCTGCAGACTGCAAGGTGCTATACCCTTTTTTCATGCCAGATGAAGAGCCCCTTGGTAGTTTTTCCCAAATGGGTTTCCACGTTATTTCTTGAGTTTGAATGGATGATTAATGTTGTGAATGGTTATGCGAATGGTTTTTATTTTCTTCCTGTATTATGATGAAATAGGGGTTAAATGCCTAATGTATACTGTAATTAATAGATCAATGTTATGGAAGCATCATTGAAATATATGCATATATCGGCATGTGCGCTTATGTCCTAAGTCACAACGTAAGTAACAGGTGGTCTATTAGTATGAGTTAGCTGTAGTGCACAAGTTGCACCAGCTACGATGTCGGAAACAAATATAGGTTGCACGCACTAACATATTGTTGTGCTCATCCATGCAAGACGACCTCCACCGTCTAGCTATCCAGTTGCCTTTATCAAGCACCTTGGCCACACGCCAAGGGCCTATAATCCCTCAAAAATGGTAGAAACATGGTTCGACGGTTACCCATCGAAGGGATGTCTCAGGTGATAATGCGCCTGCTCTGCAGGCCATTAGAGGAAATTTGGGGTCTAAAATGGGCCTTATAAGAAAACGTGCCAAAATAAGTTTTTGTGAGTTGGAATTCAAGAACCAATAGAATTTCAATAAAATAAGTCAACCATAATGGTTGAATTGACATATTTGTCATTAAAAAAAACTATTTTTTTTGTTCGTATTTTCGACATATCTCCCTGTGTTTTTACTCAAATTTCCATCGGGAGAGCTCGTTGGATGCGGAATTTGATTTCGGATCCAATGAGTACCCACACTGTATACTTTTGATGGACCCCGCTACCCCAAAAACAAGAAATACCTGAAAAAACATGATGATGATTTCATCATCACATTTTTTCAGGTATTTCTTGTTTTTGGGGTAGCGGGGTCCATCAAAAGTATGCAGTGTGGGAACTCGTTGGATGCAGAATCAAATTCCGCATCCAATGAGCTCTCCCGATCGAAATTTGAGTAAAAACACAGGGAGATATGTCAAAAATACGAACACAAAAAATAGTTTTTTTTTTCTTCCTCCAAAATTAATCAATATTATTTTATTATTTTAACTATTATTTTATTATTTTTCTTAGGAGGCCCATTTTAGACCCCAAAATTCCTCTAATGCATTGTCAACGGGGCTTGCTTTGTCGGGTCGATATCTCAAGTGTTTGTTGGGTTGATGGGTTGCGCAGAACCTAGGTTACATGAGTTAGGAAAAGTGGCCAACAAATGGTTCTGTTGCCGGGACCTTATTGATAAAAATGAGGGAAATGTTATGGCATTTGATGAAGAACAAGACAGAAGATTGGATGGATTCTAAAACACTAGCCTTTGCACAAGAAGAGAGCGCAGGGACACGGTTGAGCGCAGAGAACTGGATAGATGAATATATATATTTTGATATTCACAAGATATTCTTTGCTTAGTTCTGCATTTTACTGCATGAATGGTTGTCAAGAATGGTGATTAGGCAGACAAACTTCCATAGAAGAGAGACCGTCGAGTGGAGTGATCAACTGGTTCATGAGGTAACTAGTGGAAGTAACACCATCTCTAGAGCTATTGATTTTTGGGTTGATAGTATATTGCAAGGATATATTACTGAGTTTGCAGTAGACACTATAACCTCATATAGTGAAGCTGAAATAATTGTTTTCAAAGGACCCCAAAGAAGGTACTTGTTACGTATCAGTACATGGATAAACATGCTTGCTTATGAGAAGGGTATTTTGCAGCTGAGTAGTTGATTTGTGTGTATAGAAGGAGGCTATGTCACGGATGACCTATTAAGAAGATGGGAACAGATGAGTTGAAATGTTCCCTGGAATTACAAAACCTGAACTAGAAGTGGGAGTCCTAAGGAGTGGAAGAATATTCATATCACGAAAGAGAAGGAAAACCAAAAAAGGGACGACAAAGGCCTAGCTTGTTCGAGGAGAGCGAACATGAACTTTGGTCATGTGAAGACAAAGGGTCTTGAGAAGAGGGGGAGGACTATAGCCTGATTTCAAAAGGACCTGAATATTTTGAGGATTCTAAGGAGATGTCAAGGTCAGAACGCAACTACATAACACCAACAATATCACCAGAGGTAAGATCTAGAGTTTCATCCCTAGAAAGGACTACTAATACAGATAGTGCTAGCCTTGTGACTAGTGCGTGAGAAGGTACACCCCCTTTGAATCCTGTCCCAAAAAACCCCAATGCCAACTCAATGGTTGCGACATATTTTTGGTTACCCACATTCAATGGAAATGGAATGAAAGACCTAGAACAACATTGGTTCCTCTTTGAAGCTATTTGGATGGTGCATTTAGTCCATAATGGAGACATAAAGAAGGCACATATGATCATGAACTCGAGCGGTCATGTGCTAGACTGGTTCATGAAGTTCTGCACTGCACCAATCGAAACACCATAGAATACCCTTGAAGAGATCTGAGCCACAATGATCTCTGAGTTCAGGAAACCTAAATCAGATTCGCAGTGTATTACCAAAATCAAAGAAATCAAACAAGAACTAGTAGAAATGGTATGGTATTTTGACCAATGGTTTAAATTAATGATGGCCAAAATAAGCTTCCAAATGCTCGATGTGCAGCATAAAGAGTGGTTTATTATTGTGTTGTTACCACACATCCGAGGGTCGTTAATGCAACAAAAGATTGAATCATAGACATAAGCACTAGAACTAGCAATGAATTTAGAGGGCTCACCCATTAGAGATGGTGCCACAGAGATGGTGTAGATCCAGTCGTAGCTGGCCAATATGAAAATACAGCTTCAAGACATTAAGAAGGGTAAAGAAGCAAAAGAAGATTTGTGGTGCACAAAATGTAGAACAGACGGAAACACTAAGGATAATTGTCCGATCTTCATGAACTACGTTGTGTCAAGTGAACCCAACCCATTAAATTTCCATGGGATACCATGGTGTGGCATATGCTAGTCAAGAGGCTATCACGACGAAGAATGTTTATATTTGCAAAAAATTGTAAGTACCCCTACAAACCTATTATGTAAATTTTGTAAATCAATAGGACATGATGAGAAAGATTATAGATCATATTAGCTCTTGAACAAAAAGAATGTCGACACCTAATTAATGAAAAATGAAGGATCCACTCAGGATGAATAAGCACAAGCCTTGTATCATCCTGCGCATTTCCCATCTAATCAGTACAAACTGGAGTATGTGCCTCATCAATTGTACGTACAACAAAATCCCTATCAGCCACTCAACCAGCAGAATCAGTACCCACCACAACAACCACATCCACAGGGAAGGGGTGGCAGAAAATTCAGAGGAAGAGGTGGAGGAGGAGGCTTTGGTAGAGGAAGAGGTCAATTTATGTCTATAAATATGGACAATCGGGTCACTATGCCAGATACACTTTAGAGCCTGTGAAGACATGTTCGTACTGTAAGGGATAGGACCATAATTTCGAACAATGTTTTTAGTTGATCGTAAAGTGGCAAGCAAGGACCATCACAGGACCTAACCCTGCACCAAACCTGAATCCGAACCCGAACCCAAATCCAAATGTGAATGTTCAAATGACTACCACTGAACCACGAGACCTAAAAATTGTTGTCATAACTCAAGGATGTGCGACGAATGGAGTAGACCAGGATAAACCACAAGAACAACCACAGCCACAAGTAAGGCCAGCGATGTAGAAACAAGAGCCACTGAATGTCCATAAATAGAAGGAAGTATTATGGGATGTACAATCAGAATTTATAGGTTCAGAATTACCCTTGAGATCTGTAGAAGTCAAGGAAATTCCTGAATGGTTTCAATGCATATTCCAGAAAAAGGTTCCACCAAAGGTTTGTAAGCTAAGAACCTTTTTGTCAAGTTTTTTAATGCTAATGCAAGATAAAGATGTTATTGTATAACTACAAGCAATGATAGAAGAGATACCTATAGAACTGTGACCTGCAAAGAAGGTTAAACAAGTGCATAAAAAATTTAAAACTGGACGTGATTTGAGGATTACTGCGCAGATAGGTGACTATGACATGGATTATATCATCTTGGATATGGGCTCATATGTCAATATTTTGACTTGAAAAACTTGGGAAAGTATGGGCAAGCCACGATTGGACTGGTCTCCTATCCAGTTGTGACTTGCCAATCAGGCGAAGGTCCTACCCATTGGCCGGCTGAGCAATGTCTTCATTGATGTCAAACTATTGCACACATTTGTAGACTTTGAAGTCATTAACATTATTGACGACACTAAATCATACCCCGCTCTGTTAGGAATATATTAGGCCATGGATAATCAAACCATTATAAATTTCAAGAAAAGGATTCTCTCATTTGAGGATGAGGAAATGAGGGTAGTATCACCCATTGATCCATTCAAGGGATAGAGATATGTCGAACCTATCTATAATGAGGTATAGGGTGACTATATTGACAAGATATACAATGTCACAGCTCTACATGAAGATTACATTAATCCTACTACCAATGGTAACCTGAGTTGGAGATGCATGACTTCATGTACATCTGACTCATGAGAGGCTTTAGAGGGTTGGAAAAATAGATTACACAAAGTCTCTATGAGAACGTGTGAAAGAGTTACAAGGTCTATGCAATGGGTAGAGAATGAGTCAAGGGAGCTACCCACCTATGAGGGTTTCATACACACATTGGAGACAATGCCTAGAACTTGGTATACCTCTATGGAGCCACAACAAGGAACCCAAGATTGTGAAAGATGTGCTAACCAATCTACACATACATTTGAAGTTGCAGATGAGCACACGACAATTGATGTCGCACTTCAGATGGTAAAGGAGAAGATAATTATTGAGAACACTATTGAAGAGGCTAATTCTCACCAACGCAGTGCAACCATTCAGAAGTATAGTCTAGCCAGAGATCCAGATGATGATTCGATTAATAACAATAGAACAAAATCAAAGGGCACACGAGAAGTAGAAGGAAATAGCATTCCAAGTGATAAGTTCCTCCAGGCCATAAAAATCACGAAAGTACATGTTAGATCGCCAAAGAACCCAAAGATCGCCAATATCAAAGATTATTGGGATAGTGAAACAGTTCCAAAGATCACAGACCTACTGCATGAGTATCAGAACCTATTCCCTACCAATGTCTCAGAAATGAGGGGAATGGTGGGAGACTTAGGAGACCTGAAAATAACCCTACGACTAGATGCTAAACCAAGTAAGCAGTAATAAAAGGCATGGCAGGATCAACATATCAGGGTTAATCTAGTCAAAGAAGGAGGACTTGTCTTACTGTATGACAACATATTGTTCAAGCAACTAGGCAAGTTGAAGATACCTTGGATAGGGACATATAGGATCGCGCACATCACTAATGCGAGTGCATTTAAACTTTGGAAGTTAGATGGTATCTATGTCATGAGTATGGTGAACAACAGTCTCCTGAAGACATACTATGACATGCATAACATCCTGCATTAAAAAAAAAGATAAGGCCAAAACACATAACCTAGTTCTGTCACAGGCCTACGGCAGAACCACCATAGAATCCCAAGAGATAAGCGCAAGTGCCGAAACATGCAAGAATTAAGTCACTACATAAGCTCAAGCAAGCAAAAGGAAGCATGCAGTGGGTATATACGGAAGTTGAGCAAACCAAGAAAACTACGTGCAAAAAGGAAATCAGCGTAGAATCAACAATACACACAAAAATCTAACACTGGCGTGGGAAAAAGCGAACAAAGAAAAAATCCATTAGCGAATGAGGAAAAGCAAAAAGCAGTAAAAGGATGTAGAAAGCGGGAATAATAGGATGGTCAACATTAAACTATGAATCTCTGATAAATATTCGGGTAGTTGTGATAGTTAAGTGACATTAATCTGACATAGTATGAGGAGCAGGGTGGCGTACTTTTTCATCCCATCACCCATCCTCACCATAACAACCATAACTATGCTGATATATACAACCCGAAAAGAAAGTTGCAGAAGTTAATGAATAAAGTGTCAGTAGAAGCAACCCGAGAGATCAATTAGACCTGAAAAGCGAGTTGCAGAAGTTAATGAAGAAAGTGTCGGCAGAAGCAACCCGGGAGATCAATTAGACCCCGACATCTCATCAAGAGACAATTGCAGAATGCAGAGGGCTGTATAAATACTTGGCCTCCCCATCAAGCATTCTCTTATGCACAGTGAAGACCTAAGAAAACCAGAGGCACACGATTATAGAGCTAAACCCTGCAACACTTGTTTAATTATGCCAACACCCATGGTAATTAACATTCCTAGTGAGAGTGAGGCATTGGAAGCGATTGTTATCTTTGGTTGCCTCATTGAAGAGGATGAAGAACTACAGTCGCTCGAGGTACAATAGCTGTAGCAACAACCAAATATTGACCCCATGGAAAGAACGCACAACCAACATATCAGAGGGAATGGTCATGCTACCATTCCAACCCTTGGGTCACGTGTTGTTCCTAACCCATATAAAAGAATGCCAATTTCTTTGGGACCACAACAAGCATCTATAGCACCTGATAGAAAGCTGAGGCATCTTGGAGAAATGAAACCAGGAGAGGCGTCCAGAATACCACAACCACAACAAAGAAAACAGAAGGCTACGACTGCTCTAGATGACTAAGGAAAGGTACCTGCTGGAAAAGAAGCAGAGGATGTCATGGAAGGAGACTCACTGCCACAAAGAGGGCTAGGAGCGGAGTGAGCTGATCTAAATTTCTCGCACTATATTCATCCAAGGAGAACTGATGCAGAGGAGAGCACTCTCCTATAGAAGGTGGTGACTACTCTAGTCGCACTACAAATTACTATTGGTGTTCCCTTGCTAAAGGATATCCTGCCTGAGTTGGCTAAGAAGTTCTAGGACTTTGACACTCAGCAGTAGGAAGGATTATAGATAACAGACTACATGGTCTTGGACCAGTCCGTAAGTGATGCCCAGGTTCTCAGGCCAATGGATTGGGCTGAAGGACTTGCCCACACAGGTCTGATAAACATGATGTTCATACCTCACTTTGGCCATAGCATAAAAGTCAATACATATGTGAAGAAGTTACTAGTCTACTTCCATGGAGGATGCCTGTGGCTATATTAGCCATATCCGATCGACGCCGAGTTAATTTCAAGGATCGCTGGACTCCAAAACAAAAGTGACGATCCTGTGCCATACTTGGCCAAGCAAGATGTTAACCCTATCAAGCGGAAGCATAACCTTCAATGAGCGAGCCAATGCTTCTTGATTGGTCCCATCCAGGACAAAAGTGTACACATTGCCATAAAGATCCTATCTTGTAATATGCTCCACAAGATGATACCCAAGCAATGTTTGGAAATGGTGGTGGAACTCGCAGACTTATGCATGCTAGGAGGAGTATTCAACTGGTTGCAGTATTTGCTAAATGAACTTATAGACAATGCGATGTAGGCTTAGCACAAGGACACCTACAAATTCCACTATTCATGGCTGCTGATCTTTATTTCATTCACTGTGTGGGGTAACCCACCAAATTATGTTCAGATGGATGTCCCACTACCTTGCCTTGGTGAAAGGTATCATAATTTGTGGGAAGAAAAGGGGGATAGTAATCAACAGAAGGAAACAACAATGCATTCTTTGTACACGCAGAGTCACTACATGATGTTTTCCACCAATCCTACAGAATCTGCGCTACAATGGTGCATAGGTACGCAACTTTTATCAAGTTCCAAGATGAATAGCATAGTATAATCCCACTACCAACAAAGGAACCACTCAAATAGGTGCACCATGCAGGATTCATGGTGAAAAATGAGGACATGGATGCAATTATAAACCTTTGGCCAGAGGAATGGCATGGCTCACTGGAAGAGCCATTTCCTGAAGGGTAGAATGCATAGAAACCATCGCTTCACCAAGTTAATGGCGAAGAGCAGAAAGGCAACAAAAACTAAGATGATCAGTCACAGGAAGACAATGAGGATGATGATGATATGGGTAACTCATACCATCATGCATCAGACCACCCTCCAAGTTAAGAGCATGCGCAGACATAGATGCACGCATAGTAAGAAGAGGGCCAATCATCTCAAAAGAAGTATAAATCCGACAGCACAACGAAAATGAACACATTGACTGGAGATGATATGCAGGAAATTTTTGATGTTGTTTCTAAGGTCACACAAGACAACCTCACTAGTCTGAGAACACATCCATTAAGCATTGCTAACCAAGTCGAGGGCCATCTCAACAAGTTAATAGGGTCCATTTAGGATGTCAAAGCCACTATGGAAGCCAAGACATATGATGTTTATCCCAGTGTTCCGCTCGTTACACCAGCATTAGTTCCACCAATCAAAGTGACAATTCAAAGGTAGGCACTAGAGGCAGGACCTAGAAGAAGACACATAGACAAGTGCAGGCCCTAACGACAATTGTGCGTAGATTGACTTCTCCAAGCTATCCTTGACAAATTAGACTAAGGAAAAATGTTGTTGATTATCAAGCATCAAAATAACAGTGAAAGGAAAAGTTGCACAAGGCCTTGTTGAAGGAGAGAGAGTAAGAACTACAGGGGCACATCACCCTCCTTCCCAAAAAGGAACAGGAAATACTAGCGCATGAATAAAGCCTCGTCACATCAGTGGACTCCATCAGGAATTCCCTTCCAGCATTCCCACTAGAAGCGGGGAAAGAAGATGAACACTCCATGGCTAAAGTAACCAGGATTGCGAAGATTGCATAGAATATTCGGTAGCAAGTGGAAGAGCTGCAAGCCATCAAAATGCCAAGCACACCCCCATAGGTGCTTGAGGAAAGAAGAAGAGTAGTGTCTGAAGCTGCTAAGAAAATCAGAGAAGGTGAAGCACTCTGCGCAAAGGCCACAGATGACGTCGCTACCATTTGGGGAGCACTTCTCAAAGATGAAATAGTTGAGCAGATCAAATAGAGTGCATGAGAAGCAGATGAGAAAATCAGCGCTGTAAAGTTGAAAATGAGGAAGCTTCCCCTTCAGCAGAAGGTCACCAATAATGCAGATATTAAGAGACTGTAGCAAGAAGTGCAGACCCTTCGTGAACAAGAACAAGCAAGGGAAGCTGAGGTAGAGAAACAACAGTTGGAAGGTGAGTGGATCACATACTTTATTTAACCTATACAACAAAAACCTCAAGGCATAGTACAATCAATAGAAGTAGAACCGTTGGAGCATGTTCGTTCCGACCGTGTCGAGTAGTTGGTTGCACAAGAAGAAGAAGTTGTGGAAGAATTTTCCAAGGTTCAACAAATGGTGCAGACATTCTAGGACAAGGTTCGTCCTCTTGTGCAGCCTAAGATGATGCTGGAAACTTAAAATTGTGCAAGGAAATAAGACCGAGGCACACAACAACAAAAAATCTCTGAAGGGAGGAAAGCAATGAGGGAGGCATCTCCAGTGAAACTTGGCATAGATAGAGGAAGTTGCACAGATAGAGGAAGTTGCGTAGATAGATGAATTTGCATAGAAAGACAAAGTTGCATGGAAGCAATGGTGCACTATAAACTCACCAACAAACCAGCTAACAGACAACCAGTGGGAGGTTGCAGATAGCTCGCACTGGAAGACGTCGGTGGACCATTAAATGCATGAGGATTCGACAAATATATGGTGATCATGATAAGACATCGCCCTGGATGGAATGAATAGCTCATCATGTGTAGGAAACCCGATGATAGTAACCAAACATCACATCAATACTCGATCACCACTTTCAGTACGATGGAGTGATGACATTGTTAATCATACCGAATCTAAGAGGCAAATATGGTACACCAGCAGAAGGTCTTATCCTAATGATGCACATGGATATGCCTAGATGGAATCTGACCCGGTGCTCCTCTTATAAATGTGGGCGCACCCTGCTCCAAGTAGAGAGTTGTTGCATAGACCCATTCGAAGGGTGGTAGAGAGTTTGGTACACTTGGTTGTGATGCTTGAGCACCAGTTATAGATGGGTTAGGGTGTGTCATGGCGAGCAGCCCTACAGGATAAAGTATTTGTTGCAACCTTTAGTGTGTGTGGTATCCCCAAATATGGGAATAAGGAAGATGTTAACAGTCTAGAAGTTAATTCAACCTAGCTAGAAATATCTGGCAAAGTCATCCTTGGATATTTATTTTTCAGTAGGTTACTATTCCTAGCTATGGCACCCAAAAAGACTTTGGTAGGGACCAGATTCCTTGCTGCATTTGAAAAAACCTACAGGGTTGGAGATTAGGCCCAAATTACAGTAGTCTAGGTGAGTCCTCCATGTGGGGAAGGAATAGAGAAGGGCTACATGGCCAGATATTGGCTTGTAGATCGTGATGCTCAAGTGAAATTCGTCAAAGTTTGGCGAATATGTCACGTCTTATCACTCCCTTTGATTCGGGGATTCTCTAGTTTTCAATATGGAAAATTCCTCATGCTTCAAAATTCATACCTCCAACACATACGATCATTAGTTGGGCACTGGCCTGCCTATCTCTGCAGAACAGGAAGTGGCAAAGCAAGAATACGGGGAAAAGGAGAATGAAGAAAATGATGAAATCGAGGAATAACAAAAAGAGACAAGATGTCACAAGCACAAGAAAAACCCCAGGAGCCTGAGAATGATAATAAGAAATGGATTGCTTTGTCAGAATAAGACACTTTGTCAGAATGAGACACTAACAACCCTGGTGAAATTTATAAGTGGAACTTTCCATTAAGAGTATTCAGAGGATGCTGTGGAAGAAATCGTATGACTAAAGTAACTAAAGCTTTGTAATATACTTTTTTTTTAAGTACGGGATGAGGCTGTGGTGCAGGAAACACCACCTAAATAAAAAAAATAAAAATAAACATAAGGAACAAAGTGCACAAGGCATCAATGAACAAAGTGCGCAAGGTAGAAAGAAGAAAAAAAAAACAATTTGTCAAAAGAAGCGGTTGCATATGTCGCGCCGCCTGTTATGTCTACTACTTATTGGTTCGGTGCAAGCCACATGTGAGTGTTGGGGGCCTGTTATCCTAGGAAAAGAGCACAAGGAATAAGTCCTCATGTAATAAAAAGAAGGTGCACCGTGCAAGTGGCAGAAAAAAAGGAAGTCCACGAAGGAAGTAAAGGACCAGCTCAGGCAAAATGGAGAGGCGCGGGATGAAGGAAATGATAGTGCATGGGCGTGCAAGTGATAATGGATAGAGAACTATAAGTGCATATCATGGCCACTTAATATGATGTAAGCATGTGGCTATGCACGTATGAGGGAATATTTGTAAGTCAGGTCGATAGTGCCTCATGTCAGGTCATGATCACCACAGCTGTAGCCTAAGGGGCGGCTAATGGCGATAGTTAATAGACTACCTGGATGTAGTCGACTCTGAGTGGTAATGTAAAATAATATAAATAGGAGGGATTCGACAGTTAGAGGGTTGGGCTGTTAGAGGGGGTTTTTAATCCCCTATTGGTGATAATTGTATTTTCAATAGTTATTGTGGGTTGTTCATGGGTGATCCATAGCGAAGGACGTCATTTTTACTGTAATTCTGTAGAGAGTAAAAGAGGAGAAGACTCAGGAAGAGTCCGGTAGTGATAGGAGTATTTTGAGCTACAGATCTAGTTGCTGTGTGCGCAAACCACTAGGAGTAGAAGTAGGGTATAAGAACAAACTAGAGAGCATGAGAACTAGAAGTTTGAGTCATAAAGACATATCATAAGATCAGTCTGTATCTTGCAGACTGTAAGGTGCTATACCCTTTTCTCATGCCAGATGAAGACCACCTTGGTGGTTTTTATCAGATGGGTTTCCATATTATTTCTTATGTTTCAATGGATGATTAATGCTGTGAATGGTTATGCGAATGATTATTATTTACTTCTTGTATGATGATGAAATAGGCGTTAAATGCCTGATGTATACTGCAATTCATAGATGAATATTATGGAAGCATCGTTGAAATATATGCATATATCAGCCTATGTGCTTATGTCCTAAGTTACGACATAAGTTGCAGGTGGTCTGTTAGTATGAGTCAGCTGCGCCACAAAAGTTGCGCCAGCTGTGATGTCAGAAACAAAGATAGGTTGTGCATGCTGCCATATTGTTGTGCTCAACCACGCAAGATGACCTCCACCATCCAGCCATCCAGTTGCCTTCGTCAAACACCTTGGCTATGTGCCAAGGGACTATAATCCCTCGACAATCGTGGAAACATGGTTCTAGCGGTCACCCATCGAAGAGATATCTTAGGTAAGACTGTGACTACTCTGTAGGCATTGCAGACGGGGCTTGCTCTGTTGGGCCGATATCTTGAGCATTTGTTGGGTCGACGGGCTGCATAGAGCCTGGGTCGTGCGAGTTACGAAAAGTTTCCAACACTATTCCTCTGTAACAGAACCTCCCATAGCCACATCTCCGAAAACAAGAGGAAATAAAGATTTAGTAAACCAGTCATCTAATAGTTGATCCTAAATAGGATCTTTGATTAGCCTTCAATGTCCTCCTCCACTCATGAATATGGTCAGAAATGTGAGTGGAAGTATTCTTCCAAAGAGAGGTCAAAATATCCATACCAACATCATAACGAATTGGTAGCTGGAAATAGGTAAGGAATACAGTTGTTAGTGAATTAATATCCACAAATGAATGTTGTGGAATTTCAATATACCACTTAGTGACCGTACCAGTGAAATTTCTATGGAAGAGCCTCAAATGGATGGAATCATCCATCAAGGAGTTCAAAGAAAACCACATATGGAAGGTCATAACATGATTTTTTGGTTCTTCACCTTGCTTCCCATCAAACTTCAGGATGTCTAATGGTAATTTGACTAGGATTGTTGGCAAAAAATGGTCGTGTTGGATGGGATCATTAATCAATTTGGATAATTTTGATGAATCCAAAGTAGCAAAAAATGGGAGTTATCAGTTAGGTTGTGGGTAATTATAGTATTGATAAGGTAAGGCTACCCCATTAGGACATAGGTCGATTGAGGTTGGCCATAACACCTGCAAATTGTTGGAAATTCATATCGTTTTGACCCATGAAGGGTTGTTGTCCTTGGTCAAGTCCCACTTGGGGTTTGTAGGTAGGTTGAGCTCATTGATTGGTAACTCCTTCGGGATAAGGGACATATAATGGATTATTGTACTATGCCTTGCTAAGGTATTGATTACCAATATTGGGTTGTTGAGCAGGGACCAAGCACATGCGGGTGGCTACGAAGTAGAACCAATAGGACCATAACCAGCAGGACCACCAGATCCTACAGCTGGAGGAGTGGGTTTTGAAATATTATGTAAAAAAGGCACATAAGGTCCCCTAGATGTATGGGATGTGTGGGGTAAAACCTGACTTCTAATACTTGAAAAACCCATGGAAGGAATAACAACACTTCCTAATGAAGAATTTGATATTGGATTTGGAACAGATTGTGACACTCTCGCATGAGTGGTGATCCTAGTAACCATTGGATAAAGTGGAGGATGGGATACAATCAAAATAGAAGGGATTTTTAAATATCTCCCTAGAATATCACTTGGTAGGATATAGGGTAAAGCCCTTCTATGGTTTGGAGTTATCTCCATCGAAGAAAAAATTGTAGCACTAGTAGAATTGAATTGGGAGATAGCTTGTCCCAAGGTAGTTTCCCAAAATGGATCATTTTGGATCAAATATGGGAGAAACCATATCATTAGGCTGAAACAGATTGAGCCCATCTACAAAAGGAGTTGGGATGAGAAAAGATGGATTTCAAGAGGAGGGTTGTTCCGCTAAAGGTGATACTAAAAAATTAGTAATGGGAACATTAGCAGAAGGGGAGAATTCACCTCCCTCTTCATAACTATAACTCCTTCCAATATAGGCATAGATACACTACCTGCTTTAGAATTTGTATTCATCTCTCGTTCCATGGAAGGTTGGGTCATAGGATTTAAGGGATACTGGGGTGATAATCCTTGTATACGACAAGACCGTCTCTAAGGGAAATCATTTAGTTTTAGAAGGTCAAAATGATCTTGAAAATAAACCTGTAGCTAATCAAGCAAACCAAATTCTACTCAATCTAAAGAAATAATGAAAACTGTGATAGGAGTGGTTTTAAAGTTTGGATCCTTGTAGTATTTTCAAATCACCACAACTCGTGATATACTGCAAGGTCCAACAGTAAAACGTGAGGAGGATTGGGATCGTACCCTTTCCTAAAACCTAGGTACCTGGGTGACATGTGCGTAGAAATCTCCGTGAGTGTTCTTCTTGGTGTATTACAGTGATAGGAAAGTCAAAGGGATTTTCTCAGTTGATCTCAGGATCCTACAAGTGTCTCCTAATATACACAAGGTATGTGGGAGCTCCACTTTGTAGTAGTGTTGTCTAATGCACAAAGGTTTGAAAGGGCCCTTCCTATATATTGTTGAGTACATGAAATACATTTTGATATACCTAAAGGGTATGTGGAAGGTTGTTCAATATACCAATAATACATGGAAGAACCACATGTTCACTGGGATGCAGTGCAAGAAAATAGTGACAACTCCTACGTTTAAAGATGACGAAACACGTATCTAACCTATCACACCTTTCTAGAGATTATAAACCTGAACTAGAGCTTAATTTTATCTTTTATGGTTATGTGAATGCATGAGGTGAGTACAAAAATATAAAACCATGCAAGCATGCACATCCATATCTTTCACTTTAACTTTTTCGGGTATTCCCTACTTAAAGGAGGGGTAGAGGTTCAGTTCTTGTTTTTCCAAAACAAATAAATCTCAAGCAAAACAATATTAAACCATATATTTCATTCCTATTGCAAGCATGCAAAGAATTCTATTCCAAATATTGAAAATAAAAAGGATGAGATCTCTTTTAAAAATAAAGATACTATCACTACTTTGTACACAAAACTTTTCAATTCTTCAAATGAAAGAAAGATTCAAAAAAACACTATTTTGTTCCTTTTGTTGATGAGACTAATTGTCACATACCCCAATTTTGCAAAAACAATTTTATATTATTTTATTTTATTTGAGGACAATATGTTAAATTTTATGCTAAGTTGTAATTGATGACTCAGCAGCGTCAAGGATATTTAATGTAATTCTGAATATTTTAATTATAAATAAATAAAGGAGGAGACAACAGCTTATGAGAGCTATTAAAAGAGTGTTTACTGGTCAAATTTGTGGAGGATACTGGGTGGAGAGAAAACTTACATGTATCAGCATCCTCAAACCACTTGCAACTGTTGCAGGTGGAAACCTCCCTACATTTGGGGTCATGATTCCCCAAGAAAGTGGAAGCAGAGCAGGAGGCTCAATTAACGACAACTGACGCAGAAGACCTAGGCAATCTTTATAAAAATTCCCATTGAAGAGAGCTGAGGGTGCTCATTCTAGAAAAGTGATCATTCAGGTTGAATGAATGTACTTCAGAGAAATTCAATGGAAGGGAATTGTGGAAAGTGTTTGAGGGGATAACTATTGTTTGATCTAGTTACAGCTTTTAGGCTGAAGATCATACTGCTGAGAGCATAGTGTGTTGCTGAGATTTTGGACTAGTCTATTGTTTGCTTCTCCACCAGTTCTCAGTCAATAAGACCAGGAATAGGCTCAGGGGTCCCGAGGAAGTGTTGTTTGAGTGCTCTCCAGGATATTGATAGGGAGGAATGGCTTCCTAACGTTGTTGTCGTCTGTCCTAACCAGCTTCTACATTATTTTGTTTTGCTATGTTAGATAGATAAATATGAGTCTATCTGTTATATGAATGTTAAATATTTAGTATGTAAATGTTATAATTTAGTAGTATTTGTAGATTATTGAAGAAATGAATTTAAAAAGTAATTTGTCATAACATAAAATAATTTCTAGTTTGTGTTTTTCCACACCTGGAAAACACCAGGACATACTCCAGCACAGATAGAATATTTATAGTAGATGAAAGAAAAAGATAAGAGATTGAATATAATAGATATGGCTCTGCATTTTGTAGACAATAGAGTAATTTAATACTATGTGTAAGTTATTATTAAAGAGAAGAGTATTCTGGTTAGTTATGTTTACTATTTTTATGAGTATATCTATGTTAGAAAATAAGCAGTAGTGCTAAAGTAGAATTATAGTAAAGAATTATGCTGTTACAATAACACTTATAGGAGGTGCAGTAAGTATCTAAACAAGGTTTCAACCACCCTTAAATCATTTAGCTTAAACTATTATTTTTACATCTACTAGAATAGGATTATGTTATAAATACTATCAAGAAAGAAATAATCAAATATCAGAGTTAATGTTTAAAACATTACATAACCCTGAATCTTTACTAATTAACAGAGAAATAAACAAATGAAAATTTAATTGTAAACGGTAAATAGAATGAAGATGAGAATTTACCTATTTCAAAAATAATTATTTTCCAACAAACTCTAAATAGGTGTAGGTTTAACCAGAGGGTCAAACCTTAACTCTACTTTCTTTCTTTTTATAAAAGTATTTCTTTAAAAAGAATAAAGAAATTAGAATTTAAAAACTGGAATACTAAAGTATGCACTAGACTGAGTACAGTCTTATAATAAGAACTTACAATATTGTATAAACTCTTTTAATTAAAGAAAATAAAATATTTAAACAAGATAAACATTGCTAATACTAATGTAACAACATAATATAGATAAACAAAAATTAAGACAATTGATAAATTTTAAGAATATATTTATCTAAGGGTTCTTTTACAGTAACCCTAGGTTTTTATCCGAATTTAATAACTATAAACAAATAAATTTTATCTTAAAACTGAGCTTACAGTCTTCGCAATTACTTATTTAATTACAAGAGAAAGCCTTAACAAATATTTATCTATATTAACAGTCGAAGAAGGAAAGACTTTAATTCCTCAGAGCCATAATTTACAAGTTATGAAACCATTTCATAATCGAGACAGAGCTCGAAGCTAAAAAGAAACTTTTAAAACCAAGTGTATTACTCTGTCAAGCCGAAAGGCTTAAAACATAATAAATTTACAACACCTAGCTCATGGTTAGTGTACCCAGCATCGTGCCGTGGGTTTGAAAACAAAACTAACAGTCAAGTTATTAAAACCATCATTTGCTGTATCTTTTATAAAACAAGAAAAGGGTGATAGAAATCACAGAATTGAGGCCGGAGCCACCCTGCTATGGGCAAGGGTGTGATAATGAAAAACTAAATTTAAAAAATGAATACCAAACATCCAAAGAATCGAGGAACCGAGCTCGTATTTTTCTTCCCAACTAAAAATCATTTCCCCTAACCATTTCCAAGAAGGGAGTTGCCACATTGTAACCGGGGCTTACCCGTAGGTCTGTTGGTCAATCCAAACTTGGAGAGGGTTCTTCCCAGCATAAGGGCGAGATGTAACCTGCAGGTGAATATCAAAACCTTATTTAGAAATTGAGTTGTATAGTTGTAACTATAACTTAAAAATTTACAAACAATTGTAAAACATATTATTACCTAGAAACGAAGAAATATGAAGCCACAAAGGAGAAAAATAGCACAAAAAACAGTGCAACCCTCGTGCTCTCTAAATATAGAGGTAGCGATCTTAAAATGCATACTACACCGATGACTGGAGAAGGATTAAAGCCTTGGAAATGGCCATACAAGAAATCGACAATATAAATTACTGACAGAGAACAACTACAAGCACCGCAATGCAATGCATGCATAGAGAAATCAAATGCAAACTGTGTATCTCTCCATTCTCACAATAGAGGGGCAACACTCCCTTACATGAAGACAAAGGATCTAGAGATGAGCACAAGTGAGCCCTCATGGCCGCAGTAAACCAAACAGAGCAAAGACCAAAACCCTCGACAAAGAATGAGGAGTTAGGGTTGTGATGGAGGCTTTTAATCTATGCATTGCGCGGTGGTAAACGTTCCACATGCCCACCAAATTATTCCATCCACAATGGGTCGAATGATATAGTTGTCACTGCATTGTCGGGACAACCAATTATTGTCAATAATTTAAACAACGACTATAATGACATTATAAAATACAAAGTCAATAATGTATCATTCCAATGATAAACTATGAAGTCAAGCTAGGTTAATGAACAAGGTTTTTGTAGTATCAATAAACCTTATATTATAAACCTTGAAAGCTTAGATGGTAATGAACCAAAACATATTTTGCATCGATGCCCTTGTTTCATAAGGATTTTACATTCCTTCTTAATAAAACTTGTTATGAAGAGATCAATAGTATAGTAAAAGTTGTTGAACATGATTTTATTATACTACTACTGTACATTTATTTTTATAAACATAAATGATGCCTATCTATGCTATTAGAACTAGTTTATGCAAACACTAGTGGATAAAGAGCTAGTTTATAAATCATAACTTTGTAAATGAAAGCAAGTAATAAATACACCCTAGAATAACTCCTACTTTTGAATATAATCAATAGTACTAAGTGTAAGATAAACTTCTTGGAAGTACATGATCATTGTCTTCATAAGATACCAAAGCTATAAGATGAATCAATCAAGATTATATTAGAATTGGTAGTAAAGGACAGTAAAACTATTCAAGAATAAATTTAGTATCACTTGTTATTAGAAATAAATAATATGATATTGCAATTTTGTCACATTACTTATGTCATGAAGAAATTTGGAGATAGAATTCACAACTTGACGACATTTGTGCAAGCGACCATTTATAGATATAATACAATAATAAGCTGATAAATTTCCTCTACGGAAGCACAATTAAAAGTAGAGTTGAGAGTATGTTTATAAGATTTTTTTTAGAAGACTTGGTTTTATTTCTATACTATAAAGAAGTGTTTTAAATTTTAGAAATAATAACAGCAGTAAACTCTTATGTCAGTAAATGAATTGTTATACGAAATCGTGAGCTCTATAAGTAACTTGGCTAGTAGCTAGAAAGAAGAACTATCCGAAATAAAAGTCATACTAATGAAAAACATTGAGAATGGTAGGTTATTGGTCTTTACAACATGAATTAAAATACTGTCATAGTTGCAAACAATTAAGGAAAGATACTTTACCTACACCTTAATAAATGCTTACTGGTTCAAAATGTACCTATCAAGCCTGTAAGATCCAGAAATCCAGGTAAGTTAGCAATCGCTAATTAAGCCCATAGATAGAAAGTAACTTCTTACCTACTTGACAAATCAAATCATCAGTACATCTAGAAACAACTGAATGCAGATTTTCTACATCACATATTGAAATTAAAATAGTATTAACTTATATGTGTTTAAGTTAATCATTAGTTTGTTAACTGTTTCATTTATCCGTCAATTGCTAGCAGTTAACAAACTGTGACTTTAAACATTTTATGTTACATCAAAAAAATTTAATTTTTGTGAAATTTTGGGGTCTTGACATGTGGTATCAAAGCACAAGGTTCAAACATTAGGCCTTGATGAAGCCCAACTAGCTTTTATGAAAGAGTGACTTTAAATTATTTTGTTGATGTATTTTATTTTAAATGTTATTCAACAGAGAAATTGTTTCTGAAGTTTAACAACGGGTATGGAAAGGCTGGAATAATATGCAAAAGAGGAATCTCCATTTACTGAACCAGAAAACTTACCAAGAGACCCTATACAAGAATACCTAACCACTAATTACTTAGAACTGTTACAAATAGTAAAATACTTAAAATATGAAATGGAATTTGTTAAATGAGATAATGAAAGGATTCTAAGGGATCAGGAGGAGCTGAATCAGATCCTAATAGAAATATTTCAAACTGAAGGAAAGGGGAAAAGAGATGATTCAGAAGATACAAGTCATCAAAATAAATATAAAAAGATTAAACAGACTAAAAATGAAAGTAGCTCATCTTCAGAGGTATTTGGTGATCAACGTAATCTTCATTCCACTAGTGATAGTAGTGATGACAACCATTATACTAAAAAGAGAAAATATAAACCCTATGAAGAAATTTCTGGGGAGTTTAAAAAGATTAAACCACCAATGTTCAATGGAGAGACTGAGAAGGGGGAGAAAGCGGGATCCTGGTTATCTGGGATGAAGAAGTACTTCCAGATTTATAACTATTCTAACCAATTAAAGGCTAGAATGGCTATCTACAATCTCTCAAGGAAGGCTAATATTTGGTGGCAGGACTTGAATAGAGTGGAGGGAATAAAAGAAAAGAATGCAAATTGGAGTACCTTCAAAAGGTACTTTAAAAAGAAATTTATGTCTGAATAGTACAATGAAGAGAGAGAAAAATATTTCTATGAGCTTAAATTAGGATCAATGAATATGAAAGATCTAAAGAGCAAGTTTTTAAGTCTACTTAGGCATGGGCCATACCTTGTAGATGAAAAACCAAAGGTACATCGATTCCTCAGCTATATACCTTATCATATTAAGGATAGGATTGAGTATAACAATCCAAAAACTCTGTAAGAAGCTATGAGGAAAACATAATTTCTGTTATGAACAGAATTAGAAAAAGGAGAGCATGGCCAATTGGAAGGCCAAGAAGAATAATAACCATTATGATAAAAAGAAGAAAGAATTTGTGCCCAACCAGAATTCTAAAAATAATAAGGCCAAAATTTTTGCTAACAAGAACTTCCAAGGGAATAAGAATAATTCACCAAGCAATCAGAACAATTCAAAGTGTAAAGAGTCTGCTAATAATCATGGTAATTACACAAAGAAAATTGAACGCAAAGAACCTATAAAGTGTTGGGAGTGTAATTGCCCACATTATGCCTTAGTTTGTCCTAATCGGAAAAAGATTGTCAGTAATATTCATACCCTACGGGAGGAAATGACTGTTGGAGATTTAGCGAGGACTATGCCCAGAATCAATGCAGCCTTGGAGAATTGACAAGCAGAATATCAAACTGTTACGATATTTAGACACTTAGAAGTTAGTTAAGATCAACTTATGTAATATATTCGTTAGGTAAAAGTGTGTTTCTTTAGTATGCATTAGTATGCATTTGTAAATATTCTAATCCGACGGTCACGATATGTTCTAGACATAGAGTGATCCGACGGTTCAACTTCTCTTAGATCATACCTACCATTGATCCATGGCTTAACACCCGATTGGTATATGATCTCTATTTAAAGAGCATAGAGGGTCCTTGGCTAGTTGATCGATTATGAGAATCTCATGTAACTTTCTTTCTTTTGCATAATAAATTGCTCCAAGTAGCTATTTGGCTGGGGCCATGGACTGTTTCCCTCTCAAGGGTTTTAACCACGTGACAAACATTGTTGTATTGATCTATGATCTGTTTGTGTGAAGCAGTTTATATTAGTGTTCGGTCTTTTGGAAGAACCCTATGTACCCTAACATGGTATCAGAGCTTTTATGAAGAGTCGCTTTCGGTTTTGATCAAGATCTGGAACCAGTGTTGCTGAAACTTTGAAAGGGTTTCTAGTTTTGGATTTGCTGTGCATTTGTGGCCTATGGGAGTTGTTCCATTGCATCTAGAGCACCATTTCCATTGGAAAATAGTTTTTGTTTCACCGAAAACCATTTCTGTTTGCTCTAGAAACACCCATTTCGGAAAATTTGAAGGTATAATGTTACAGTGACGGACTTGTTTTTTTAAATCTCTCATATTTTATCAGTTTATTACTAGATATTTTTTGTTTTAGTCTCATACTGTTGTTTTCCTTGACTGCGTATGCTCTTTTCCATGCACCTTGCGCGATCGTGGCGAATCAGAAACAGTAAGGGAAAGTTTTTTTCTTGTCTTCTTGGCTACGTATGCTCTTTGTCGTGCACCTTGTGCCATCACGGCAAATTAGAAACAGTGAGAAAACTTGAAAACGTAGACTTTTCGGGTAAGCTAACCAAGATCTAACCCCATTGTGTAGAAAAAGTTTTTGTTTTTGTTTTTGTTTTTCTTTTTTTTTGTGATTTGCAGACAAACAAAGCAAGCATGGAAAACAAGAGAGAAGAGTAAAAAAAAACCTTCATCTTTCCATAGTTTTACGTACCTTTTAAACTTAGCTCACTTAGTCCAAAGTTGCTTTACACCTTGATAAGTCTTGAGTTCAAGTCTTATCAAGCTACTTTTTAGTGCATGCAATTTCTATTTTCAAGTTACTTTATTGTAAAAGTGCATCTCACGTAAATAAAATAAAATAAAAGTGAGTCACTTAAGTCTTTTAATTTATTGCCGCACTATTTAAAAAGTCACATTATTGTAAAAGTGAACCTCACTTATTCTACAAAAGTGATTCACTTCAAAGCAACTTTATTGTAAAGTGACTGTCAAAGGTTGATCTTGGGAAGAGGGGAGTTCTTTTTTTTAGTTGGTCAAGTTAATATCTGCCACGTCACTATTGAAGACATCTTCAACATTTTCTTTGATCAAGCATAACTTCATCGTCTGGAATCAGTTTTAAGTGCCGTTTTTTTTAAAACTGCATATTTTTTTGAGCTCTTTGCAACCAGACAGTTAGTTTCTATTTTTTTAGCCATTATTTTACAGTATGGCCACCCCTTGTTATATTATACTTACAAGTTCTAATTATTTCTCATGGAAATCTCGTATGGAAGATGTTCTACGAAGTAGGGGACTTTTCAGGATAACCTTAGGGAAAGAAACAGAACCCACTGATGATGATAAGAAAATTAAATGGGCAAATAGATGTGATGAAGCTCGTGGATTGATTGGGATGTCAATCTCTACTGATTTGCGATTTCACATATCTGGAATTGATGAACCTGATAAAGCTTGGGAAAAGTTGGAATCTGTGTTTGGTAAACACAATGAAATTCGAGGTCATCAACTTGAGAATGAGTTGCTTTCCTTTAATCCAAATGATTTTTCTTGCATTCAAGACTATTTATCTAAGTATAAAACTCTTAGACTATTATGTGTAGAATGCAAGATTAAGAAAGAAGAAAAACAATGTATTTATCATATTCTTTCCAAAATTGGACCTGTATATTCTGTTTTTGTATCTACATTCTACTCCATTAAAGAATCCTTGATTGTAGCCAGCTATCAAGAGCCTAGTCTTGAATCCTTTTGTGATTCCTTAATTAGAGAACAAGATAATCTCATTCATCTTGGAATAATTAACAATGTGGATACATCTGGGAAATCCTTATTGTCCCAACAGAAAGAAAAGTCCAAGCCTCCCAAGAAACAGAATTTTTGTAATAAGAAGCAAAACAACAAGGGTCCCAAACCCTCTCAATTAGCTCCTCCTTTAAAAAATGACAAAGGATCCAAGAAAAAAGGAAATAAGACTGAGCGTCATTGCAATTTTTGTGGGAAAGATAATCATGATGAATCTAAATGTTTTAAGAAGATGGTGGCCTTGGAAGTAGCAACGAAGAAGCACCACATCAGCTTAGATTCATCTTTAGAATCTACCTCTCATAGACATGCACTTTGTGCTTCTGGTTACTCTTATACTACATCTTCTTCTTCTACTTCAATTGAATGGCTCATTGATTCTGGAGCATCTTATCATATGGCTAAGGATAAAGCCATCTTTTCTACTATGCATGAATGTAACACCAAACAAATATTTGTTGGTGATGATAGATCTCTAAGTGTTGTAGGATCTGGAATAGTTCCAGTAGAAAATGGTCATTTCAGTGATATACTATGTGTTTCAAACATTTACTGCAATTTGTTATCAGTCTATTAAATTACTCATTCAGGTGAAGGTAAAACTGTGACGTTTACACCTCACCAAGTTGTAATCAAGGATTTTAAAAGTCCTCAAAATATCCTTGCTATTGGAACTATTGATGATATTACCAGGTTGTACAAATTTAACAACTTTGGGTCAACACCTTTTTCAGTTTTTGTTGCTCATAGTGATAACTTGAGCAAACTTTGGCATGAGCGATTTGGTCACTTAAATTATCGCTCATTGCAACAACTATGTAAAGACAATATGGTGACTGTTCTTCTGTTGGTATCTTGTAAGGATGGTGTTTGTTCCTGGTTGTGTACTCGGAAAACCTCATCGGGACATTTTGACAAACATGCCTCTTGGCACGCCTCGGGTCCCTTGGAGCTTGTGCATAGTGACTTGTGTGGCCCTCTTCCATCTGCTTCCTTTTCTGGTTTCAAATATTTCTTAACTTTCATTGATGAATACTCTAGACGCACTTGGGTTTACTTCCTAAAACTTAAGAGCGAAGTATTTAACATGTTCTTAGCCTACAAGGCTCTTGTTGAAAAACAATCTAGTCATCAAATTATTAAGTTAAGATCTGACAATGGAGGAGAATATGTTAACAATAAGTTCACTACTTTTTGCACTGAACAAGGAATCCAACAATAGCACACTGTTCCATATACACCACAACAAAATGGTGTAGCTGAAAGGAACAACCTCACTTTAAAAGAAATGGCTAATTGTATGATCCAATCTAAGGGACTAAGTCTTCAATATTGGGTTGAGGCCATAAATTGTGCAAATTACATAGTTAATCGCACACCCACTAAATTTTTATAGGGTATAACACCGGAAGAAGCATGGAGTAAAATTAAAACAGATGTAAGTCACTTTTGTGTGTTTGGTTGTGAAGCATGGGCTCACATTCCGGATGAAAAACGGAAAGCATTGCAGCCTGTTGTAATCTCACAGATCACATAAGGTTACCAATAATACATACTAAAACATAACTATAAATCAGATACAAGAGACAAGAACAGATAGGAAAACAGATTATATTAATGTAATGAGTTCATACAAGGCATAGAACTGAACTGAGTTCTTTCTTGACTCAACAACCTAATATATACAAGTTACAAACAATTACAAAATAACTACCTATCAGTTCGGTGAACCGACACGATTGTTAGTTAGCCGACTAATCTTTCTAGTTAGTCGGCTGATCGACTAAGTCGGCCCATCGACTTAGTCGGCTAACTAAGTCGGTCTTCGTTCAAGTCGACTTATGTCGACTTGCTCCTTCTACATCTCCCCCACGAACAAAATGTTTCTTCGTCCCGAAGAAATAGGGAGGTACAAAAACGAACTTTTGTCGAACCATTCAGACTTGCTCTTGCTATGGACTGTGCAGATGGATGGTCGGTCTTCTCTGGACATAGACTTTGACGATAGCTGGAGCTGTGATGGAAAGATGATGTTGAAATTCAGTCCAAATCTGCAATGCCTTCTGGATATCGATTGTTAAGGTAGTGAGACTTGATAGGATCAACATCTTTTCGGACATGGGCATTTCTACTATATTCTCCATGTTGGGACCCAACAGTTTGTTTTGCTCTTCTGCAGCATTGATGATTCATTTCATCTGTGGGAAGATGATGTCGACTTTCTCTAAGTTGGGAAGGGCCTATTGAACCCACTGATGTGCCTCTTGTTCTAGCTTTTGCAGTTTGTTGGTCTCCATCACAATTTTTTCTTCAATGGTCTGCCTTAGTTCTGCCTCTGTCGACTTTCGGCTTTCCAAATCTTGAATGCCCTGTCGTGCCTTCCTTGTCTGCTGATAGACCTGCGCATAGTGATTAGGCCAGTCTCATAATACTTCCTCAGTGACAACTGATTCTTCCATATGATCCTGGAGAACCTTGTATGCTTCCGAGAATGCAGTGTGTTGGGCCAGGAGCAGTCGAACAATCTCCTCCTTTTGTCCTTCCTTAATCTCTTGCATCCAGGTCTGAATGGTCGATACCATCGTCTCGAAGAGATGATATGCTCTTTCAAGTGGTCGATCTATGTCGACTTCGATAGGGCTTGGTATCACGGTCTGGACTAGAGCTTTGTATCTGCCAAGAAACTCGACTTCTTCTGCATGTTTAGCTACAAGCTCTTTATTTTTCCGATCTGTCCTTTTCTTTGACTCTTTGGCCACAGTTTTAAGGAGTTGGATGACTTCTGTGTCATCCAAGGAACTTGCATCCCTTAGGATAATCCAGAGACCAGACGTTCGATGCTGCTCTTTCTTTTTCTTTTTTTTGTCTGGCTGTTGCTCTTGGGTATCTGCAGTAGTTGAGGTTGGGTCTGTGGTTGATGGAATGGAGGCCGAGGGTTTTTCTGGTTGGTTAGGTGGTATAGAAGTCGACTGTGTTTCTTTTTGAGGATGTGATATGGAGGTCGGGGGTGTTTCTGTTTGAGGAGGTGGTATGACCACTTCTGGTTGTGAAGATAATGGTGGTTGTGATGGGTTTGGCTGTAATTCTGGGGGTGGGGATTTTGACAGTGGTGGTGGTGGTGAAGGAGGTTGTGATGATGGTGGTGTTGGGGATGGAGTGGGGGTATGGATAGGGGTCGAAGGGTTGGCGGGTGTGTGTTGTGAACTTTGGTCGGAAGAGATACCTGCTTCTGAACGTGTAGTGGGTAGGTCGTCCTAGGCGTCGGTGTCGATTGGCTCTGTGACAAACTTTGATGTTCCTATTACATCACCCTGTTGGTCGCGGGTGAATGTCGTCATAACAGTTTCATAGGGATTTTTGCTTGCATAGAGAGGAGATTTTGTTTGTATTTTTTGGGCCGACTTAAACAGTGCAGGAAGTGTCACGAAGAAAGCTTTAAGCTCAGCGTCCTGGTCGACCTTGGATCTGAGTGCCTCCAGGATGGCACGTTGATATTCCTCCGGGTGACTGTCTGCCTGCTGTACTTGTGCTTGTTCCTCGACTATGGTTGTCAGGGATGGGGGGGGAGGGGTCAACACAAGTTCGACCACATTTTCAGGTGTCTGTGCCGTTTTTTCTTTCTTTGGCCGACCCTCCAGAGCTCCTGCATCCAGGTACCATTGAAACTGAATTTCAACTGACACTTTATTTGCACAGGCATCCTTGACAATGTCGATGGCCGCGGCTACTAGTTCCTCCTCATCATCGGACGAGTCAGCTAGAATAAGCTTTCACTTACCCCTACCTTGTTGTAGTTTTTAGGCTTTGATTTTTTTTTCCGTACGACAGCTATCTCCTTAGCCAGCTTCTTGATGATGCTTTTAGATAAAGCATATTCCGGGTCATTGCCTTCAACTTCACCTATTTGTACTTGAGTGGGGTCGATGGTTGCTGGAGCCAGAGGAGTTGTCTGTTGCTGTGGTTCTACTGTTGGTTGTTGTTGTTTTGTCGGCTGGGGATCGACTACTTTTGCAGTCGGAGGTTTGACAGTGATGTGTACCTGACTAGTGGGCACGGTCGAGGTATGCTCTGACACAAATGTGCTGATGTATAAGTTTAGCTTGTAGTCCTCTTATTTTTCCTGGTCGTTGAGTGGCTCTATGATGGAGAAGTCGACCTATTTGGCAGCCTCTGGAATTGGTATCTTTGTCTGTGCTTGTCTGGTAAACTCTCAAAAAATATGCTCGACCATTGGATAGTAGTCGAGGTCCTGTGCTTTGGGGTCCTGACCTCGCATGTACCATACTGATGTATGGTCAAGTTCTAACTGGATATGAGACTCAGTAGGGAGGTTTCGTTGGATGTTCTGGGGCACCCTCCACCTCATCGTGTGAACCTTCAACTGCTAGAACCAGTTTTCCAAGAAGAATTTCCCCTATGCCAGCTCATGCAGGGTGCCTTTTTGTGAAAAGGGTTTAAAGCGGTGCATTTGGAACTTGGTCGGCTCCCAGAAGACTGGACTACCTTCTGGACAAATATGGTACATAAAAATCCAGATAATGAGAGAGGGGAACTTGATCATACCTCCCTTCTCCTGACAGCGTTCCCAGATGGTTTTGATCATGTCGGCAACATAATCTCCCCATCGGTAGATACGACCATCGGTCGTGATTGTGTCGACCGCTTCCAACATCTCCAGTTTAAGGTCGCTGCCCCAACCTGCCAATGTAAGGGTGATTGCTATGATTTTAGCCACGATTTGTGGCATCCTTGTTGCAATTTATCCGATCATCAATCCTTTGGAATTCTTTCCCGACGGTGAGCTCGTAAGTTCTTGGACTAACCCGTCTTTGATCCCAATAGGTACAGGGCTGCCTTGGTTGGACAGACCCGTAAGCTTGGAGATAACATCCCCGGTGATATCAATCGGTTGGTCGAAGTACAATCGGTCGTTATGGTAGCGACTGATAATGAATTTAACAGCTGCTTCCTTCGTCCCACCAAAGCTTGCCATCAGTGGTGCGTTAGGGTAGTTGAAGATGCTTCTCTTCCAAATTTTCTCAGCGGCCTGGGTCATTCTATTGTCGACATAGGCCCACTCTTGGATCTCTTTCCAAAGTTTCTAGAATGGGCCCTCCTGTACCTTTGCGTTTTTTATGTTCTTTAAGTGGTTGAGGAAGGGGTTGTCCTCTGCTTGCAGCTCCTTTGCCTTGGCCGCAGCTCTGGTTAGTTTGGGTGCCATTGCGTCGGACTGGTCTGGGTTTTGACAGAGTTCTTGGTCTTTGGTCGACTGAGATTGTGGGTGCTTTGAGGATAATGGGTGTGGTGAATGAACCTTCGACTGTCCATTATTTATAGGCGTGGGTGGGGTTGAGTGTCAAAATGGGTGTATTAATGGCGGACTTGACAGTCCAACTACAATACTCAAGTGTGACTTAATGGAGGATCTGTTTCAGTGCTCGAGGCCATCAATGCGTGATGGGACTTTCAAAGTCGATGGTCGGTGGCGTTGGTGAAAATGGTCAGCCTGACTGGTCGATGAAGATGGTCGATGGTAGTGATGTCGGTTGTCGAAGTAGTGAGTTGCTGTCATGGCTTGTTGTGTTGGATGTATTATTTTGTTTTGGAATTTTTCTATCTTTTTATGGGTTTTGATTGACGATTAAGGTCGGTATTTGATTTTTTTTATTTATTTTTTATTTTTTATTTTTTTTTCAGTTTTTGTAACGTTTGAGTCGGGCTCCATTAATGAGCTTCCGGAATACTAGACCCTGTAACATCTTCAGTCAAACAGAACCGTTGGGATGTATTTCTTTGACAATGTAAGGTCCCATCCATTCTATGTGTAATTTCTTGGGTTTTCCCTTAACTCGACTATTATAAAGTAAAGCAAGGTCGCCGACCGAGAGGTTTTTGTTTTTGATGTTACGGTCGTGCCAGGATTTCTGTTGTTGTTTGTGAATTTCCTGATGCTGGATAGCCATGATTCTATGTTCTTCTAGCTTATTGAGTTGAAATAGTCAGTCCTTTCTTTCCTGTTCGACATCGACATGTAGTATCTGTGCAATAATAGGTGTCTGCTGTCGAAAATGTAGGGGGACGATTGCTTCCTTCCCGTAGACTAGTCGAAAGGGGGTTTGGTCGGTCGACCACTTATATGATATCCTATATGCCCAGAGAACCGTAGGGATTTTCTCATCCCATTCATCTTTGTCGGTGTTGCATATTTTGGTTAACCCTTTGGTTAGTGTTTTGTTAAAAGCTTCAATCGCGCTGTTCGACTGAGGGTGATATGCAGTGCTTCGTCGGTGGTCGATGTGAAACTGGTCGGTCAAATTTTTGATGGTTTTGTTGATAAAGTGTGATCCTTGGTCGCTAATCAATGTGAGTGGGCATCCAAATCTAGTGATAATGTTTTCGTAGATAAACTTAGTAGCTACCTCACTTGAACATGTATCGACGGGTTCAGCTTCTGCCCATTTAGTGACATATTCCACTGCCGTGATAATATATCTTGCACCTGATCGTTTGGCTGGGATAGGAAAATGTCCTATGAAGTCTATAGCCCAAATTTCGAATGTGAGACTAGGGTTTATAGATATCAAGGGAATTTCTATGCTCGGCAGAGGTTGACCAAGTCGTTGACATCTATCGCATCGACTAACAAATTTTTTGCAATCCTTGTGGATTGTCGGCCACCATAAGCACGACTGTTGAATTTTTCTTGTAGTTGTATCTGCTTGAAAATGTCCTCCTCAGGTCCATAGTGTGCTTCATGCATGATTTGTTCTCTCTCATGGTGGAGTACACAACGTCTGAGAATGTCGTCTAACCCCATTTTGTACAAAAATCCATTGATGAGGCTGTAGGGTGCAGCCTTCATAGCTAAGATTTGTTTCTTCTTGGTGTTCAAACCTTCAGGTGCCTGACCTGTCTCTAAGAACTGAGCTATTGCTTCTAGTTTTTCGGGTACTGCTTCTATGTGAAATAGATGTGCATCCAGCAAGTCGTCGTCGATTCCGGTCGGTTCCTCCCCTGTGTCTATACGTGATAGGTGGTTGGGTCCGACATTTAGCTTTCCTGGTCAGACCACTACTTCAAACTCGAATTCTTGAAAAAGAAGTAACCATCGAAAAATTCTTCCATGATGAAGGGGTTTATTAACAAGGTACTTCAAAGCTTGATGGTGAGTATAAAATAGGAAAGGGTTGGCCAATAAGTAATGTCGATACTTTTGGAGGGCAAAGACCATACCTAGGGCTTCTCGTTCAGTGGTTGAGTAGTTCCTTTCAGCTTTATTTAATTTTTGACTGCTGTATATGATAGGGTAATCCATCCCATCATCCCCTGGTTGAGTAAGGATGGCTCCAATTGCAATGCCTGATGCATCAATATGCACATGAAATTTAGTCGACCAGTTTGGAAATTTAAGTATGGGAGCTTCGAACAGTTTTCTTTTCAATTTGTCGAAGGATATTTGGCATTCTTCTGTCCATATAAACTCCTTATCTTCTTTTAGCAGTTCCTCCAGAGGGTAAGTCATATCTGAATAGTGTCTGATGAATTTCCTATAGTATCCTATATGGCCCAATAACACCCGGACCTGTTTAGGGTTTATTGGGGGTTTTAGGTCAAGGATGATTTTTATTTTGGCAAAGTCGACCTTTATACCATCTTTGCAGACAATATGCCCTAAGAGAATGCCTATGGGTGTCATAAAAGTACATTTCTTAATATTTAGGGAGAGTTGTATCTGTCGACATCCTTCCAGCATAAATCGGAGCCATGTGCAGTGATCCTTTGGGGTGGAATATATGGTCCAGTCGTCGAAGTATACTGCCATGGTATTATAGATATACTCTTGGAATGTTTTGACAACAATTCGTGAGAATAATGTAGGTGCATTCTTCAACCCAAAAGGCATAACTCTGTAGGGAAAGGACCCAAATTCACATACAAATGTTGTTTTCTTTTGATCCTCTTTGGCTATGGGTACTTGATTATATCCTGAAAATCCATCTGTAAATGAATAACATTCATGGCATGCAACTTCATTCAGGATTTCATCAGCATAGGGGGTGGGGAATGGATCTGTGAGTGTGACTTTGTTGAGCTCCCTAAAGTCGACACAAATTCTTAACCTGGTCGGGTCATGTTTCTTGGGATGTACGACCATGGGACTTGCCCATTCTGACTGGTCGATAGGGTAAATGATCCCTGCTACTAACATGTTGTCTATTTCCTTCTTAACTATCTCCTTATACTTATGAGCTAGTTTGTAAGGTCGTTTCTTGATAGGTCGAACATCAGGTTTAGTATCTATTTTCATTTCTCCCATTTCTTGTACTAACCCTTTTAAGTCTTTGTAGTCCCTTGCAAAGACATCTTGGAATTCTTTAAGTAAGTTTATGATTTCGGTGGTTTGGTGTTCGTTCCAGTAGTCCCCAATCTTAGCTATTTTTGGACGGCTGTCATTTGAAATGTCGACCTCCTTAGTTTTCACTTTGGCATCCAGCCACTCTGGTGCTTTAGCTTCATTGATCGGCCGACTTCCTTCTTTAAACTGTGAGAATGTAGCCGGAAAGTCGGCTGCAGTTATTCTGTCTAGGTCTGGCTTGTCGGTGGTCTCGACTTTTAGGATTGAGTAGATCGGTTTGGTTGTTTCAATGTGGTCGGTCTTCCATCTAAAGGTCTTACCTTCTGTGTGTTCATTTTCTAAGTTTAAACGTGCCGACTGTGATTTTGATTCATCTTGTATCTTGTTACAATCCTTGATTGGTCGATGGTCTTGTACGGGTTGGTTTTCTGTTGGTTGAAGAAACTATTTGATTTGGTGTGCTGTCCTGGCCAACTTTTGGTTTTGAGGTATGAACTGGAATTCCTTAATAAAATTTTCTTTAATTTCATGCCAAAAGAAGGTTTCTCCTCTAGCTTCCTCCATCTTATACCATTTATTAGGCAAGTCAGCTAGGGTTGAAGGGAACAAATATGGCCAGGCTCACTCATCTTTGTGTCCAAGCCGTCTCCACTCCTTTTCACAAAGCTTGATGTGTTCTTCTAGGTCTTGGCCTTGGACAAAGATAGGGATTTGAGTGTCCTCGGTTAAATTTTTCCCACCAAATCATTCGACAAAGAAAGTTGAAGCAATTGTCCAGGTCTGCAATTTTGTCTGATGGGTGTTCCACCATCTAGCTGCTTGACCTGTAAATGTTTCCACTAAGCTTTGAAGTCTGCCATGTTCTCCAATATTTTTAGAGACTTGTTCAAGATGCATTATTGGGGATTCTCTTTCCTTATACCTGGGCAGTTGGGTATTATGTAAGTTGGTTGGCTGCAATGTAGGTCGTTCCTTGATTTTGTTTTCAAAGACTTTGGGGATAATTGAGACAATGAAGCACTATCGGGTGGGTTTTTTCTGTACTTTTTGTATAGTCCAGCACCCTCTTTCTTGTGTTTCATAATTTTCGATTTCCCAGTCATATAATTCAGCATCTGAATTATAACCAATTGAGTCTTGGTTACCTAACTGAAGCTCCCCATAGATGTTTGGCTCGGTATAGTCCGTATTGTTATGGATCTGGTAAAGCTGTCTGACATCGACTTCCTCATCAATTGGTTCGGTCCAAGGTGCTCCTTGGGAAGGATTAATGGGTACAATGACTTTTTGACCATTTCCTTTTAACTTAATTCGTTCTTTGTCTAAGGATATGGAGGCTTTCATCTTTCGTCCCCAAGGTTGACCAACTAGCGCTGGGAAGGAGATAGATCCTTCTTTTGGGTCGATGATTTCAAAATCAACATTAGTCGAGATTCCTTTGATGGTCATGTCGACATCTTTCCAAACCCCAATGGGTTCAATGAGGCCTTGGTCGGTGAGTTTTAGATAAATGCCTGACTCATAGAGTCGAGGTCAACCCATTTTTTCCCATGTATCCCTGGTCATGATATTTACCTAAGACCCGAAATCGAGCACCACTTGTCGGACGTGATAACCTTCGATTTCCAGGTCGACAAGTGGGTCGACATCGTTTTTGTCTTTTTTATTTAGGCTACAAATGTTCTTAGTTTGTTTTCCCAAGTTAGTGTTTTTTATTTCGTGTAATAAATCAATGAACTGGGCTACGGATTTGTCTGTTTGGATGAGATGAGTTAATTGCTGTGTCGTTCTAAGTCAATTGGTAATAATGTCTTCTTGCTGTGCAATGTCTTGAAATATGTGGGTGGCTTCTTGATAGGTTTGTTTTTCCTACAGAGGATCTGGATAACCATTTGTGTTTTTAATTTTACTAATTTGGGGGTTATCAGGCCCTGTTTTTGTGCCTTGGCGATTGACAATATGCATATTTTTAGTAGTTAATACATCATGCTTTTGTACACAAGACAAGACATTAACATTTTTCTTATTATTGATTTTTTCTAACATGGTAGGACAATCCTCCAAAGAGTGATCACCTATGCCACAATGTGTACATAATTTAAGGTCAGTTTTGTCCTTGTACGGACAGTCTACACATCTGTGTCCTTCTTTATAGCAGATGAAGAACTGGGTAGATCGACATGGTCGTATGTCGCGATTCCCAACAAATAAAATTCTTCCTCCAAACCCTTGTCGTCGATTGTCATACCGGTGCTCTTATCGTCGGCCTTCATATCGTTGCCCGCTCTGGTCATTGGTATTATTTTGCTCATTGCTCTGCGCCACTGCATTCATCTGGTAGACCTCCTGATAGTTCTGTCTGTTTTTTAGGTTTAATTAATATTCAGTCGTATTGTGACTTTTTGTCTCACAGATGGTGCACCAGGATGCTTTTGTGTTCTTCATGTTAAACGGACATTCTTTCATAGAATGATCTCCGGCCTCCTGGAAAATGTCACAGAATACTTTAGTTTGCACAAAGCAGATGTCTTGTCAGCTGTATTCGTGTCAACAATTATCTTTCAAGTGTCCGGCCGTCGAACATTTAGTACACCAGATTTCTTGATTTTTGAGGGACAGTTCTTTCAAGGATTTCTGCACACTTTCTAGCTGTTCTTCTATTCTGTGGTCCGTCGGATAGGAAGGTATGTCTTCGTCCATTTCCACCTGTAGAGATTTGGTTAGCGCATCTTCATATGTCTTGAATGTTTCCAGACTGATGTGTCGGTGAAATTTTTGTGATAAGCTTGCAAGGAACCATTGAATTAGTAATTGGTCATCAATAACATAATCTAATTGACTCAATAGGTCCTTCCAGCGTTTGTCGTAGTCGCGGATGGTTTCCCCTGGCTTTTGTTGCGTTGTCTTGAGCTTTTTGGCGGCCAAGTGCTTAGTGTCTGGGGTCTTGAAAAAGGATAAGAACTGTGCTTTAATATCAGCTTTCGTTGCTCTGGGTTGCCTTTCCGAAAAGTTCATGTACCAAGTCAGGGCCCTTTTCTGTAAGGCTCCTATAACTGAGCCATCTTTCGGTCTTCATCCTTCACCTGGTTTGCATCCCAGATGGACTCATAGATGAACCAATGTCGTCTGGGGTCTTCATCCCCCTCGTAGAGAGGAATGTGAGCTGTTCCGTGACCCATGTCTGAGTCACTTTCACTGCTCTCAGAAGTTGGCGGAGTCAGAGGCGTGGGTGGTGGGGAAAGTGGTGGGATTGTTGATGAAGTCGCTCCTGCGGAATTTTGGTCAAAGGAACTCGTACCTCCGTTGGTGGTCGATTCGTCTTCGACGTACAATGGGTTTTTGTGGATTTATACGGTCGATGGTCCACTGAAATTTTGTGTGTGCGGGTCTGCATGTTCAATTCCTTCAAAAGCTGTACTTGGCGGGGGGGTGCTCCTTCCTGTGTCGGTAAGAGCAAGTGGATACTTCGGAGGGATGGTGCCGCTTGAATCGTCACCCAGTTCCCTTCGAATGGTCAGCATATGACAAGATGTCGTCCGGTGTATGTATCGTCACCTAGTCGACTCTAGATACTATAGTCACCAGCTCTTAGTTGGAGGTCATCTTCGACAATAGTCTGTATTCTGGTATGTGGATTTAATGGGAAAAGGGTCATTCCTTCACCGGGAGCTATTAATTGGAGAGCTTCTGGCTGCTCTATCCATACTTCTTCCTTCATAGGGGACACCTCTTGTTCTACGCCCTCTTCCTGTCGGTCATGACCTGACTCTAGCGGATTCTCTTCATGGTCGGTCGCCCTAGGGTTTTGTTCTCTGCGCATCCTGTCGAATCTTTCGTGTCTTTCTTCCCTTCTCAGCTGTCTTTCATCCCTTTCTTGTTTCTGAATGTCTGACATACTTCCGTACAGTACTATTCTCTTCAAGTCTTCTACGGTCGAATTTTCATCACTGGTGACGTCTATCCTCCTAAGGTCGACTAGGATCCACTATACTCTATCTCCGACACAAGACCAGCTAATCCCCCATAGCCTACCCGACGCTTTTTAGAAAACCTGGATAGTTCGAATCACTTGCTCAGGAAGTATTCCCACTTCCTTTCTGCAATAAATTTCTCCCACTTCCTCTGCTTCTTCGCCCAGTTGGTGTTTGGTGGCTGTTCGCACAGTGGTGGTCGAGGTTCGACAATGTGGCCTGCTCTATTCTCTATCAAGAATTTGAACAACAAGGTCGGCAGGGAGCACAAGAATTGTTCAGTGAAATCTGTGTAGAATTTCGCTTTGACAGTTTCTACTGATGTTCGGTCGTCAACTGCTTGCTCCTCACAGAAGTCGTCGACGATTTTCTCGAACCACTCCGACAGATTTGTTCATCCTCCTCGAAACAGTTTATCTAGCAATTGCTGTTCTTTAGTCACGTCCGGTCTTCTCATCCAGAAGCTGCTTCAATAGTTGTGGCACAGACTCGATGAATTTTTCATGTGTCTCTATGAAAAATCTGGCTCTAGCTTCAGCAACTGTTAATCTGTTTCGTCTTTCGTAATTTTGCAAGTAGTTCACAACTTTACGGTCCCACCAGTTCTTGATCTCCTGCTCTGGTATCATATGTGAGCATATATTTTAGACATGTACTACCCGCAACGGAACCAATGTTGTAATCTCACAGATCACATAAGGTTACCAATAATACATACTAAAACATAACTATAAATCAGATACAAGAGATAAGAACAGATAGGAAAACAGATTATATTAATGTAATGAGTTCATACAAGGCACAGAACTGAACTGAGTTCTTACTTGGCTCAACAGCCTAATATATACAAGTTACAAACAGTTACAAAATAAATACCTGTCGGTTCGATGAATCGACACGACTGTTAGTTAGCCGACTAATATTTCTAGTTAGTCGACCGACTGACTTAGTCGGCCCATCGACTTAGTCGACTGACTAAGTCAGTCTTCGTTCAAGTCGACTTATGTTGACTTGCTCCTTCTACACAGCCTAAAAGTGAAAAGTGCATATTTGTTGGATATTCTGAAGATGCAAAAGGTTATAGACTTCTTTAGCCACATTCTCATGATATAATCATTAGAAGAGATGTTAAATTTGATGAAAATATCTTGGCCTACAAGCCTAACTTGGTGGGTGTGCCATCTTTGGCCTGCGAGCCTGATTCAGTGATTGTGCCTTCTTCCAGCTTCCTTGACAGGTTTCCAACTCTAGTTTTTGATGATGATAGTGAGGATGAAAATCCACCTCCACCTGCTCATGTTCCTCCAATTGCACCAGCACCAATACTTCTTTGATGGGTCCGTTCAACATGTGAAGCAGCTGGTGATCTTCCCGATGATCCTAGAGATCAACGTCGAACACGTTCTTAGTTTCAGCGAGCCTCTTCACTTTTGGCTTAAGTTTTCGAGAATCATGATCCAGAAACTTTTGCAGAAGCTTTAGGAAATCCATATTGGGATGCATCTATGGATAAAGAATATCGTTCCTTAATGGTGAATGATACTTGGGATCTTGTTCCTCTTCCAAAAGGAAGAAAACTTATCAGCTGTAAACGGGTCTATAGAACTAAGTATGCATCAGATGTAAGTGTTGAAATACTTAAGGCAAGGTTAGTTGCCAAAGGTTTTTCCCAATTTGAAGATATTAACTACAATGAAACCTTTTCCCCTGTAGCAAAAGTGAACTCCATCTGCCTTGTTCTTTCCCTTGTAGCCTTACATAACTGGGAAGTTCATCAAATGGATGTCAAGTCTTCCTTCTTACATGGTGATTTGGATGAGGAAATTTAAATGGAACAACCTCCTGGATATGTTCAGAATAACTCTAGCCTTGTCTGTCTCCTTAAGAAATCCTTATATGGCCTTAAGCAAGCTCCTAGAGCTTGGTATGCCAAAATGGATAGCTTTCTCCTTGACACTAGTTTTTCTAGATGCCATTTTGACCCCAATGTCTGTACCAAGAAATTAGGAAACCATCTCATCATACTTGTTCTTTATGTTGATGATCTTATCCTTACTGGTAGTGACCCTAACCTTATAACCCATGTGAAATCCAGTCTTAAGAAAAATTTTGAAATGTCAGACTTAGGACATTTGCATTATTTTCTTGGTCTCCAAGTCTTGCAAACCAAATAAGGAATCTTTCTTTCCTAGTCTAAGTATGCTTGTGACCTTGTTTGTCGCTTCCACATAGAAGATTGTAAACCAGCCCCTTCTCCCTTCTAGTCTGGATTCAAACTTTCTACCATTTGTACTTCCCCTGAAGTAGATGCCACCTTGTATCATCAGCTTACTGGTAGTCTTTTATACTTGACTCATTCCCGTCCTAACCTTTCCTTTGTCATTGGTCATGTTGCCCATTATATGCAAACTCCTCATGAAAGTCACTGGAAAGCAGTGAAAAGAATACTTCGATATATTTGAGGTACAATTCAGTTTGGGATTGATTACAGTATAGGGGGGAAACCTTTGTTGGTTGGTTTCACTGATTCAAATTGGGCTAGCGATACTGATGATTGAAAGTCTAATGCAGGTTATGTTTTCAGTCTGAGATCTAGACCTATCACTTGGGCTTGTAAGAAACAACAAGCTCTTTCTCTTTCTTCAGCAGAAGCAGAATATAGAGCCACAGTTAATGCCAGTCAGGAAGCTTTATGGCTTCGATAGATCCTTTCAGAGTTTGGATTCGAGCAGCAGCAGCCTACTG
>LPNX011209814.1:295872-343395 GCA_001517045.1 Pseudotsuga menziesii | reverse complement strand
CTAGTTGATCGATTATGAGAAGCTCATGTAACTTTATTTCTTTTGCATAATAAATTTCTCCAAGTAGCTATTTGGCTGGGGCCATGGATTGTTTCCCTCTCCAAGGTTTTAACCACGTGACAAACATTGGTGTATTGATCTGTGATCTGTTTGTGTGAAGTGGTTGTTCTTAGTGTTTGGTCCTTTGGGAGTACCCTATGTACCCTAACACAAACTTCCATGGTGGAAGTAGAAGGTACGATAAACCAAACCCCTATAGCTATTTTAATTGATCCAGGAGCTAGTCTCAGTTATATTTCACCTAAAATGGTAGAAAAATGTAAGTTTCCTGTTGAAAAAATTGAAAATTCTTGGCTGGTTCAGTTAGCCACTGGTGCTAAAAGAAATGTAACTTGTTTTGTAAAGAAATGTGCAGTAGTTATGGATCAATTTGAAACTGTTGTAAATCTTAATGTATTACCTATGGGTTCTTATGACTTACTAATCAGTATGGATTGGTTAGAACAACACAAGGTGATTTTAAATTGTTATGATAAAACATTTACGTGTATAAATAATGATGGAAAACCAATAAGTGTAAAGGGAATCCCTAGAAAAACCACCATAAGGTATATTTCTGCTCTGCAGCTTAAGAGGGATGTTGGAAAGGGTTGTAAAGATTATGCAGTAACAATAATTGATGAGGAAAATCTAAATAAGACAGATAAATTAAAATTGGAAGACATGCCAGTTTTAAGAGAATGTGTTGATGTATTTCTGAAAGAAATTCCTAGATTGCCTGTGAAAAGGGAATTAGATTTTACCATTGAGCTGGTACCTAGTGCAGTACCCAGCTCAAAGGCCCCTTATCGAATGAACATACTGGAACTGAATGATCTAAAGTCACAATTAAAAGAACTTATTGATAAAAAGTATATTCGACCTAGTGTGTCTCCCTGGGGGGCACCTGTCATCTTCGTTAAGAAAAAGGATGGAACCATGTGAATTTGCATAGATTACCATCAGTTGAATAATATGACTATCAAAAATAGATACCCGTTGCCTCGCATAGATGATCTGTTTGATCAACTACGTGGAGCCACGGTGTTTTCAAAAATTGATTTAAGGTCTGGATATCATCAAGTTAGGATTAAATACAAAGACATATTTAAAATAGCTTTTAGAACTCGTTATGGTCATTACGAGTTTGTCTTCATGCCATTTGGGCTTACTAATGCCCCAAGTGTTTTTATGTGTTTAATGAACAACGTTATGCATAAGTATCTAGATAGGTTTTTCGTTGTGTTTATCGACGACATATTAATCTATTCAAAAACTAAAGAAGAACATATAGAACATTTAAAAAATGTTTTTCAAGAGCTATGAGATCATCAACTCTTTACAAAGTTTAGTAAATACGATTTCTTCAAAGATAAAATTTAGTACTTAGGTCATGTGGTGACTAAGGAAGGGATTTCGGTGGATCCCAAAAAGATAAAGGTGATTGAAGATTGGTTAGTTGCTAAGGATGTAACTGATGTTTGATCCTTCATGGGAATTTTCGATTATTACCGGAGTTTCATTGAAGGTTTTTCGAGAATCGTGAATCTGATAAATTCTTTGCAGAAGAAAGGAAAGAAATTTGATTGGAACCGGAAATGCGAGGAAAGTTTTAAAAAGTTAAAAAATTTATTAACCAACGCACCTATTTTAAAAATAGCTTATCCAAATAAAGAATTTGTAGTGTGCAATGAAGCCTGCAATGATGGTTTAGGCAGTGTTCTTACTCAATAAGGACATGTTATTGCGTATGAGTCTAGGAAATTAAAAATTCATGAAAAGAATTATGCAATTTATGATGATGGAACTAGCTGTTGTTATACATGCTCTAAAGATGTGGCGTCATGACCTAATTGGCAGAAAAATTATTCTAATGATTGGTAATAAAGGATTAAAATATTTGTTAGATCAACCTAATCTAAAAGCCAAACAAGTTAGGTGGCTATCTTTTCTAAGTGAGTATTATTTCGAAATTCAGCACATTAAAGGTAAAGAAAATAAAGTTGTTGATGCATTAAGTAGGAATGCAAGGTTGAACTTCACAGTAGTTATCAACACTTACACAATGGATCTGGATGAACAGCTTAAAGTAGGGATAGAACAAGATGAAATTTACCAAAACTTACAAGCTAAAATGAAATAAAATCCAACAGAAAGCTTAAGTAAAGGGTATAGTTTGAATGCAAAAGAATTTTTACTGTATAAAGGCAGAATGTATGTACCTAATGTACCTAAAGTTAAGTTATTAAATTTAGATGAAATCCATGAAACTCCATACTCAGGTCATCCAAGTTATCAAAAGACTATAACTATGTTAAGAAAAGAATATTTTTGGCCAAACATGAAGACTGAACTAGCAGAGTATATTTCTAGGTGTTTTGAATGTCAGCAGGTGAAAACTAAACATCAACACCCAGCTGGATTACTTCAACCATTGCCCATTCCTACATGGAAATGGAAAATAATTAGTCTCATTTTTGTTACTAGACTGCCTAAAAATTAGAATTTAAATGAATCCATCATGGTAGTGGTCGATAAATTAAGTAAAGAAACCCACTTTATACCTGTTAAAACTACGTATAAAGCTGCAAACATAGATGATATCTTTCTAAAGAAAATTTTCCAACTGCATGGAATACCGAAAGTTATAATATCAGATAGAGATCCTAAATTCACAGGTAACTTTTGGAAATCTTTGTTTAAAGGATTAAACACTACACTAAATTTTAGTACTTCATTCCATCCTCAAACTGATGGATAGACTGAAAGAGTAAACCAAGTATTGGAATATTTACTAAGAATGTATGTGAAAGACCAACCAGGTAAATGGGAGGATTATTTGCATCTGGTAGAATTTGCTTATAATAATAATTATCAAGCGTCAACCAGATTTAGCCCTTTCGAAATCTTATAGGGAAGGAAATGTAATACTCCTATCTCTTGGATTAACCCGATGGATAGATTAGTATTGGGTCCTAAACTATTAAAGGAAATGGAAGAAATTGTAAAGCAGGTACAAGGTAATCTAAAAGTTGCACAGGATCAACAGAAAAGTCAAGAAGATCTTAAAAGCACTCCAAAGGAGTTTCAGGTAGGTGAACATGTGTTCATCAAGGTGACGCCCAAAAAGATGTCTCTGAGATTTGGTAGTTGTGCAAAACTAGCACCTCACTACTGTGCCCCATTTGAAATACTATTCAGGATTGCATAAGTAGCCTATCAATTAGCATTACCACCAAATTTAAGAGTACATAATGTTTTTCACATCTCTGTATTAAAGAAATATGTCCCTCATGCTACTCATGTTGTTAACTGGAATGATGTATAGGTGGAACCAGAAGGAGATTTTCTGGTGGAACCGGACTGTATCCTCGAATGAAGGGGGATCACACTTCTTAACCACACCATTGGTCAGGTGAAGGTGCAATGGAAGCACCTTAGTCCAGAAGAAGCTGCCTGGGAATTGGAAAGTAATATGTGGGATGCATATCCAATTCTGTTCTAGGAGAATTCTGAGGACGAAGAATAAATAACATCGAGGACGATTTTATGCTCTAAGGGGGTGTGTATGTCACATACACCAATTTTGCAAAAACAATTTTATATTATTTGATTTTATTTTAGGACAATATGTTAAATTTTATGCTAAGTTGTAATTGATGACTCAGCAAAGTCAAGGATATTTAATGAAATTCTGAATATTTTAATTATAAATAAATAAAGGAGACAACAGCTTAGGAGAGCTGTTAAAAGAGGGTTTACTGATCAAATTTGTGGAGGATACCAGATGAGAGAAAACTGACATGTGGCAGCATCCTCAAACCACTTCCAACTATTGTAGGTGGAAACCTCCCTACATTTGGGGTCGCGATTCCCCAAAAAATTGGAACCAGAGCAGGTGGCTCAATTAATGACAACTGACCCAAAAGACCTAGACAATATTTATAAAAAATCCCATTGAAGAGAGATGAGGCTCCTCATTCTAGAAAAGTGATCATTCAGGTTGAATGAATGTACTTCAAAGAAATTCAATGGAAGGGAATTATGGAAAGTGTTTGAGGGGATAACTGTTGTTTGATCTAGTTACAAATTTTAGGCTAAAGATCATACTGCTAAGAGCAGAGTGTGTTACTGAGATTTTGGACTAGTCTACTGTTTGATTCTCCACCAGTTCTCAGTCAAGAAGACTAGGAACAAGCTCGGGGGTCTTGAGGAAGCGTTGTTTGAGTGCTCTTCAGGAGATTGGTAGGGAGGAACAGCCTCCTAACGTTGTTGTCATCTGTCCTAATCAGGTTTTACATTATTTTGTTTTACTATGTTAGATAGATAAATCTGAGTCTGACTTTTATATGAATGTTAAATATTTAGTTTGTAAATGTTAGAATTTAGTAGTCGTTGTAGATTATTGAAGAAATGAATTTGAAAAGTAATGTGTTGGAACAGAAAATAATTTATAGTCTGTGTTTTTCCACACCTGGAAAACACTAGCCTGTACTCCAGCACAGATAGAATATTTACAGTAGATGAAAGAAAAGACAAGAGATTGAATATAATATCTATGGCTCTGCATTTTGTAGATAGTAGAGTAATTTAATACTATGTGTAAGTTGTTATTAAATATTACAGTATTCTGGTTAGTTATGTTTATTGTTTTTATGAGTATATATATGATAGAAAAGAAACAGTAGTGCTAACGTAGAATTATAGTAAAGAATTATACTGTTACAATAACACTAATAGGAGATGCAGTAAGTATCTAAACAAGATTTCAACCACCCTTAAATCATTTAGCTTAAACTATTATTTTTACATATACTAGAATAGGATTATGTTATAAATACTATCAAGAAAGAAATAATCAAAGATCCGAGTTAATGTTTAAAACATTACATAACCCTGAATGTTTACTAATTAACAGAGCAGTAAACAAATGAAAATTTAATTGTAAACAGTAAATAGAATGAAGCTAAGAATTTACCTATTTCAAAAATAATTATTTTCCAACAAACTCTAAATTGGTGTAGGTTTAACCGGAGGGTCAAACCCTAACTCTACTTTCTTTCTTTTTATAAAAGTATTTTTTTTAAAGAATAAACAAATTAGAATTTAAAAACTAGAATAGTAAAGTATGCACTAGACTGAGTACAGTCTTATAATAAGAACTTACAGTATTGTATAAACTCTTTTAATTAAAGAAAATAAAATATTTAAATAAGATAAACATTACTAATACTAATGTAACAACATAATATAGATAAACATAAATTAACACAATTGATAAATTTTAAGAATATATTTATCTAAGGGTTCTTTTACAGTAACCCTAGGTTTTTATCCAAATTTAATAAGTATAAACAAATAAATTTTATCTTAAAACTGAGCTTACAGTCTTCGTAATTACTTATTTAATTACACGAGAAATCCTTAACAAATATTTATCTATATTAACAGTCAAAGAAGGAAAGACTTTAATTCCTTAGAGCCATAATTTACAAGTTATAAAACCATTTCATAATCGAGAAAAAGCTCGAAGATAAAAAGAAATTTTTTAAACCAAGTGTATTACTCTGTCAGGTCGAAAGGCTTAAAACATAATAAATTTACAACATCCAGCTCATGGCCGGTGTACCCAGCATCGTGGCGTGGGTTTGAAAACAAAACTAATAGTCAAGTTATTAAAACCATCATTTGCTGTATCTTTTATAAAAAATAAAAGGGTGATAAAAGTCACGGCATTGAGGCCGGAGCCACCCTTCTATAGGCAAGGGTGTGATAATGAAAAACTAAATTTAAAAATTGAAGACCAAACATCCAAAGACTGGAGAAACTGAGCTCATATTTTTCTTCCCAACTAAAAACCCTTTCCCCTAACCATTTCCAAGAAGGGAGTTGCCACATTGTAACCGGGGCTTACCCATAGGTCTGTTGGTCAATCCAAACTTGGAGATGGTTATTCCCAGCATAAGGGAAAGCTGTAACCTACAGGTGAATATCAAAACCTTATTTAGAAACTGAGTTGTATAGTTGTAACTGTAACTTAAAAACTTACAAACAATTGTAAAACATATTATTACCTGGAAGCGAAGAAATCTGAAGCCAGGAAGGAGACAACCAGAACAACAAATAGTGAAACCCTTGTGCTCTCTAAAGATAGAGGCAGCAGGCTCAAAATGCATACTACACCGACGAATGGAGCATTATTAAATCCTTAGCAATGGCCATACAAGAAATTGACAATATAAATTACTGACAGAGAACAACTACACACACAACAATGCAATTCATGCAAAGAGAAATCAAATGCAAACTGTGTATCTCTCCATTCTCACAATAGAGTGGTAACAATCCTTTACACACAGACAAAGGAGTTGGAGATGAGCACAAGTGAGCCCTCATGGCCGTAGTAAACTAGACAGAGAAAATACCAAAACCCTCGACAAAGAATGAGGAGTTAGGTTTGCAATGGAGGCTTTTAATCTATGCATTGCACTGTGGTAAATGTTCCACGTGCCCACCAAATTATTCCATCCACAATGGGTCAAATGATATAGTTTTCACTGCATTGTCGGGACAACCAATTATTGTCAATAATTTAAACAAAAACTATAATGACATTATAAAATACAAATTCAATAACGTATCATTCCAATGATAAACTATGAATTCAAGCTAGGTTAATGAACGAGGTTTTTGTAGTATCAATAAACCTTATATTATAAACCTTTAAAGCTTGGATGGTAATGAGCCAAAACATATTTTGCATCGATGCCCTTGTTTGATAATGATCTTACATTCCTTCTAAATAAAACTTGTTATGAAGAGATACATAGTATAGTAAAAGTTGTTGAACATGAGCTTATTATACTACTACTGAACATTTCTTTTTATAAACATAAATGATGCCTATCTATGCTGTTAGAACTAGTTTATGAAAACACTAGTGGATAAAGAGCTAGTTTATAAATCATAACTTTGTAAATGAAAGCAAGTAATAAATACACCCTAGAATAACTCCTACTTTTGAATGTAATCAATAGTACTAAGTGTAAGATACAGTTCTTGGAAGTACATGATCATTTTCTTTATAAGATACCAAAGCTCTAAGATGAATCAATCACGATTAGATTAGACTTGGTAGTAAAGGATAGTAAAACTATTCAAGAATAAATTTAGTATCACTTGTTATTAGAAATAAATAATATGATATTGCAATTTTGTCACATTACTTATGTCATGAAGAAATTTGGAGATATAATTCACAACTTGACGACATTTGTGCAAGTGGCCATTTATAGATATAATACAATAATAAGTTGATAAATTTCCTCTACGGAAGCACAATTAAAAGTAGAGCTGAGAGTATGTTTATAAGCTTGTTCTTAGAAGTATTAGTTCTATTTCTATACTGTAAAGCAGTGTTTTAAATTTTAAAAATAATAACAACAGTAAACTCTTATGTCAGTAAAGGAATTGTTATACGAAATCGTGAGCTCTATAAGTAACTTGGCTAGTAGCTAGAAAGAAGAACTATCCGAAATAAAAGTCATACTAATGAAAATCATTGAGAATGGTAAGTTTATTGGTCTTTACAACATGAATTTAAAATATTGTCATAGTTGCAAGCAATTAAAGAAAGATAATTTACCTTGTAGTTCCCTTGAATTCTATTAAGCAAACTTTTATTCTAGCGGTATATTTATGATAAAAGGAGTATATCTAGAACTAACGCCTTAATAAACTCTTACTGGTTCAAAATTTACCTGTCAATCCTGTAAGATCCAAAAATCTAGGTAAGTTAGCAATCGCTAAGTGAGCCCCCAGTTAAAAAGTAACTTCTCACCTACTTGACAAATCAAATCATCAGTACAGCTAGAAACAACTGAATGCAGATTTTCTACATCACATATCGAAATTAAAATTGGATTAATTTATATGTGTTTAAGTTAAGCATTAGTTTGTTAACTATTTCATTTATCCGTCAACCACTAGCAGTTAACAAACTGCGACTTTAAACATTTTATGTTACATCAAAAAAATTTAGTTTTTGTGAAAATTTGGGGTTTTGACACTAATCAAGTAATCAAGAGTTCATCCCTATGAAAATATCTCTGATCAAATTTCTATCAAATTTTTTCAATGACAAATATGAAGACAATCTTTTAACAATCTATGAAAAAATCAAAAGAAAAAATACTTTTCTTTTCAGTTGATTAAAACACCATTGAAAGATTTGAATAGATTATTTCTTTTCAAAAACTCCCTATTTCAAACCAAATCCAAATGAACAAGAAGCCTTAACGGCCATAATCAAAACTAAATCTTGAAAGTATAAACAAATCAATCCTAAATACTCTTTCCAAATATTGTCTAATGATTTCAACTATCATCAATAAAGCCAAAAATACTGAGAAACCAAATTCCAAATGCAAGATTTTGAAAATCAAACAAGGATTGAAAACCCTACCTGGCACAACACTTTGAAAGGTGAGTACAGAGCGTTACAGGATAAGAACCATGCTTTGTCAACATCGATAGAGCAATGGAATGACTCTCTATATACTGGAAATATGTGGTGGCACCACTACGTGCCTCAAGGAAAGGTTCGGTGGACGCTCCTTTTACACTACCCAGGTGTGGTGGACAAAAAAGACTTTGAAATCACACAGAGGTGAAAAGAAAAGTGTTAGAGCTTAGGTACTGGATCAAAATAACATATAAAATAAATAATCTGAATCATTAGAGGCATATGAAGAAATATCTAACAATTTCAAATCAAATCTAACTAATTGCAAGCATATCCGGTATATGAACTAAAATTGAAAATTGTAGACAAGTTTTAAACAAAACCAAGAATCTGATCTATCTCCCCAGTATGGTCACCACTTTTACCACAGGAAATTCTTAGCTAGTGCTAACAGAGGTTGTTTCCCTAGCATTGAATACTCAACACTAGAACAAAAAAACTACAAGATATAGAAACTTCTCCTAGGATTAGATAAACCTCTTCAATTACTTTCTCTTCTTACCTTCCACAGGCTTCAAAGGTTTGATGCTTGAAGTGCTTGATCTATGCGGATAACCTGCAAGAGGCACAACAAAACATGAACCAAGATAAGAGTAGAAAGATAGCTTAAAATCCTATGTGAAAGAACAAGGAATTAAACAACAAACACAACATGATAATCAAACATACAAATTCTTGTGGGAAAGAAACTATATTTGTATTAAAAGTACAAAGAGGGAGAGTTTACAACCAAGGCCTTGGTGTTTAGAACTCTTCTCAAAGGAGTCTTTCCATAAGCCTTAATCTTTCCTACTAATCACCTAAGAGTCTTACTGAATTTGGCCATAATTTGGATGCAATAGCACATTCTTCCTCCCCTTACCCATGAGGCTTGAGAGAATAGGATAACTTGAGGATTCCATGGGAGAGGTGGAGGGGTGATTCTAGGATGATGGATCTCGAGCTCTAGGTGTCCTAAACCATAGCGATGAGGCTCCATGAATGAAAGATTTGAAACGCCTCTCAAACCTTCCTTTTTTCCCTTCATAAGTCAAGCACCATGCCTTGTTCAAGGAGAAAATGAGTTACCAAGTGGGCACTACACCTTATGCATGGGAAAGAGGCAATGATACTTCTTTCTACAGATAACAAAAAGGTGTTGCTAAGATGGGTACCACAGCTTGTCCACAAGTAAAGTGTGGTGGTGGCCATAACTATAAAAATGTTGATCTTTTCTCATTTCCAACTTCAACTTTGAGATGATTCAAGGAAAATACTAAGATTTCATCTTGCAACATGGTGTTCACAAGAAATATGTGTAACATAGTTGTGTTACCTATTACTCCATTATGAGTTGGATATTACTCCATCAAACTCACAATAACACTCTACTTTGATTTTGATATGGTAGTTGGATATCACTCCATGAAACTTATAACATCAACTTTACTTTGATTTTTGTGATTATATATATGAGTATGTTCATCTTATATATTGTGTTAAAATGACGGTTATGAATTTTCTATATGTATTTTAGTTTGAAGTTTATGTGTTTATGAGTATTGTATGTTGTAATTTGATGTTATAAAAATGTTAATTATGAATATTGTATAATGTTGATTTTTTTTAATTATATTCATGTTATGTTTATGAATATTAATGTATAATGATGAATTTATTTTTTGATTATATGTTTTAATATTTTGATGTCATTTAATTATGAATATTTTTTATTTCACTTTTTTAATTACAGAGTAATTAATAAATTATTCATATCATATAAATGACAATGAAACTATAACCAATATATCAATATATTATTGTTAATTAATTATTAAATAAAACATCAATTGATGTTAATTAATGGCTAAATCTACTATAAATTGATGATAAATTAATGACTAAGTGTACTATCAATTGATGGTAAATTAATGACTGTATATGAAACCAAATGACGACAAATTAATGACTAAATATATTACCAACTAATAGAACATATACTACTATTTGATAGCAATTAATGGTTAAAATTACTAAAATCAATGCCACAAATTACTAAATAAATGACTAATTAAACAATAGAAAATATTATCAAATGATCAATTTAGAGCAAGTAATAAATGACTAAAATATTTTAGTCAATAAATTAATGGTGAGATATATGACTGCAAATATAATGACACTAGTCATCTGACCAAAATTATTCATTTATATGTTGAATTTGGTAGTATTTTTAGTTGTAAATTTATTTGTTTCTACTAGTGATCTATGCCATAACATCACCAAGTCGACTAGATAAGAAGATATGCTTTGTGACTCTCAATAGAACACATTATCACTTTCATCGGTGTCTATTCTTCTTAATAACTTATACAAGGTTCCATTCAAAACTCTCTTCATCAATACCATTGTTCCTCACACCATCGTGCATGCATATTTCTCAAATACAAACTACACACTTGCATTCCCTGTCTTACTTACAAATATGAGGTTTTGAACCAAACCTAGGATATGCAGTACTCCTGGAAATGTTCATATTCTTCCATCTTTTAGTTTTTTAGAACTTTACCTCATCTGACTATCCTAGTAAGTGAATCATCTTCTAGTATAACATCACCACCATCGATCTTCTCATACTCAAAAAACCACTCTCTACAAGGTGTCATATGATACAACGCATCAAATTCATTCATCCAAGAGTCACGATATGACTGTGTACTTCTGGAGGACAAATACACATCTCTTTTATATTTTATGAAGACTTACCATTATTTGATTCACCTTCATCATACCATTTTCCTTTATCGACTTGAAGTTACATCTATTTAATGCCTGAATTTGCTACATCACTAGCATGTATGTTGTTGGCCCAAGTGATCTCTTGTTAGATATACCCCTAGAATTTGAATTTATACTAACGTCTTTGTATTTTCCTATGTGTACAAGTTGACCTATTATTTATAAGTCTTCATGGGTCTCTCCTTCCATGTTCTTTCATCTCATCTCTTCTAATAATAGAGATGTGACCACATCGTCAACCTTCAATGTTGTATTATTTCTTCCAATGGCCATGACCAGGATATCCCTGGAATATTACAAAGAACACAACAAACTGATGCATTTCTCATCCTTGGTGATCTTAATATACACATACAACAACTAATTTATAATAGTGTTGAACGCATTCAGGTGTACTATAAATGAGTCACCTTCACCCATCCTCAGAATTTATAACTTGTTCCAAAGAAATAACTTGTTAGCCATATATTTTGACTGGTACAGATTCCATAACTTTTCCCATAGATTATTTGCAATGTATTATTCTAATACATTCAACAATATAGAATCTTTTAGACAAAGTTGGATTATAGTCCTTTTCTTTATGTCAATATTTTTCCAATCTTCCTTCGACAAACCAGTAGGAGTCATTCTTAGGTTGACTAAAATCCATTGTTCTCGTTCTAGAAGAGATCCTCCATTTTAAGCTTCCAAAGCTCAAGCTGTTTCCCATCAAAATTTTCAATTTCTATCCTTGATGTGTTCTCCATTTTGATAATGAATCAACACTTCTAAAAATATCCCACTCTAAAAATATCCCATTGTAGCAAGCATTCCCCAAATCGATTATCAAGCAAAACCCTCAACAACAAATATGTCCTTCTACATTCAAATCAAACTATGATACCAATTTGTGGTTCTAATACCAATTATAATAGGTTTGAAAATTGATTCATATAGTTAAAATCATTCACATAATACAATCACACACAACAACATAAACACATTACACATAAGTTACCCTAGAAACCTCTCTCTTGGAGGAAAACCAACAAACCAGTGATATTTCACTCATCTATTAATCAAACACTCAAAAATAAGTGTTTACAACTGTGACTTACTAGACCACAAATCACACTTCATTACATGATCATGCTACACAATGCATCTCTCTCCATGCATACCCATTACATCTTATTAATAGATGTGATACAACCAACTAATCATTAATGATAATCAATAACTTCATAACCACTTTTAGTTATTCTATTTCAATCGACTTGAATGGGTAAACCTTGGTTGATTTCCTGTTGAGCCTTGGTCATTCTGCCGACTTCTCATCAACCAATTGTTTTCCTTTGATAAAATAATTATTCCATTCAATCGACTAACTAGACTTCCATTGTTTGTCTCCTCCAACTCCAAAGGACTTTTACCAATTGACTATCAACTTTGCAAATCAATTTTCATGAAAAGAATATAACATTCCCAACATTATGGGGATTGTTTCCTCTTAAGGAGGTTCATGAGTCTCATATTCAAGTTTCTCAACCAAGTCTTTCATAGGAACTATTTCCTTTATTTATTCTCTCATCTTTCCCTCATATTCCTCTTCATCATCATTATAGATGTCATCATAAATTTTATTAAGTGCTTCATCTTTAGGGATTCTTTGGCAAGGGGAATTTTCCTTCTTTAAGTGCATTCTTGTTCTCCACTAGGCCCCTCTTTTGTGTTTGTTGAAACCATCCTAATTGACCTCAACATACCTACAATCCATATGAGGTTTGAATTCCATATATTCTTTAGTAATTATGGTTCTTGTAGGTTTGTAAAAGGTATAATATTATAGGAATTTGAGATGTTTGGGATGAGGAGATGAGAAAATCTATGCAACAACCTCCAAGGGGTTGTATTCCTTTTCAAAATTGCTTCCACCTATTCACTTGTATATGCGTTCTCAAGATATTCAATATCTATCCTTAATTCATGATCTTGGATATTCCTAGCTCCCTCGATTTATAAACACCAATAAAAAACAATGGGTCATAATTCCATGCATAATATAGAGGGAGGTCAAGTTTTTGTAGGGTTTTAAGAGTATCTTGATCATTTTTTCTCATTAATACTATACCTCCCATAACAACAAGAAAAATAAACCTACCATTATTTTTTTCTTTCATAAAATGAATCTCATCTATCTCAACCATTTGTTTGACATATTCCAACACAAATATCATGGGGGTTAGTATCTTTGGAATTCTATGACGAGATGAATTTGATCCTGTTATCAGGAATATTGCACCTTCTGTGGACAGAAGTTGTTCCTCTGGTTTGAATGGAGTGAATGACAAAGGATGAAGACCTTCCCTAAATGCTGTAGAAACCTGGAATATTGCTTCGATTGTGAACTTGTGTACTTGCAAACATATCAAACATACAAGCATATAAAAGCTACCAAAAAATCATCTACTTATCCATGCTAGTGACTAAGGAATATAACAACATGTACATGTGAAATCAAAACAATAGTAATGTGGGATAGAAATCAACTTTGCACTAAGAATGTATGGAGAATCTTACAATCATTGCCTTAGTGTCGAAAATCCCCTCCACGAGACAAACACTTCATGCCCATAAGCTCCAACTTTGCTCTCTATGCTCTCCAATGATTTGGACTAGGTAGTCAATCCAACAGCATAAGTACAATACCTCTATAGTTCTCCCCCTCAACTATGGATATGAGCTTGTATTTATAAGGCTCAATGGATAGGAATATTTGAGAGAATTGTGGGTGAGGTGGCTCCAATATCCTACCAAGGGGGATCTTGAGCTCAAACTAACCCATATTTATAGGGATAAGGGAGGACATGAATATCATGATCTAGAATCCTTGAGAAACTTCTATTTTTCCCATTTTACCCAGGGTACCTCTTTTGTTCCCTTATGACAGAGTGGTTTAGATGAGAACCGATTTAAGACCAAAGACCATAGGTGGTGGCACTGCTTCTCTATAATAGGATACAGGCGGTGTTGAGCAAGGTACTGCTCATCAGCCAGAAGGCAAGCACGGTGCTAGGTTTTTTCAAGTAGAATTGACAAATAGAGCAAGTTTCCACTCTATGTGTTGGGATTAAGGGAAAACATGGAAGTTAAGGGTCTCATCACATGATGGTGATAGGATTTAGGTATAACAGAATCCCCCCCAAAGCACGAGACTTAGAGGGATATGATAAGCGAGAGATTTGAGAGAACAAGTTGTCACTTCGAGGTGAAAATGTCAGCTCGGTCAGATAATGTCATCCAGTAGGCATCTATAGTACATCAGTAATTTTTACTCATAGACAAATGTAACCAACTCATGGCTGAAAACCAACACAAGGTAGATACATGAGAGGAATAAACAAGCATGGCTACTAGAATACAGTGTAGATCCATGTGATAGAGGACTCAAACCTACAATGTAGATTTATGTCATACAGACGCAAATTTGAGCATAGCCACATCCATACAAATGTGGATCCATGCTAGATATACAAAACTCCATTGCAACCTAGGGAAAGAAATGAGTGCTTAAACAAATAACCAGGGTCTTCGTCTCATCTTCCACAAAGTACAAATCTATCCATGTGATTACAATGATCTGAAGTCAAACATGGTAGAAACCACTTGATTACTGGCCAATGATGTGAACTATTAACAAGTGCGAGGGAGATCACCATTGATGTCAATGATTCCCAAGGTACCCTAGTACAATCTACTGAGCATGAATAGATTTCTTGATGTCAAACACCCAGTTGATTCTATCAATCAAAGGTAAATGATGTGAACCTATGTCGATAGCAAGAGAATCTGTCATTAAGGCATACAAATTTCAAAGTACTAAGTTTTTTTTGAAGACTATTTCCCAGATGATGAGCTGATGTCGACGGGAATAGTCTCGTCGAAGGAGGGCCATGATGAGTCCCAAATTGACGACACAAAACTTAGAACATAGTTCTGGAATGATGTGAATGTAGTAACCATAACACTGAGTCAAAATTACTGACATAGAGATTGTTTTGACTGCAGAGGTAAAACTTCTTAAACTTCCCTTTGAACATCAGGTGGCACGAAAAAAGACTTGGCAGCATGACTAAACCAAACAAACACATAGTGTGACAATGGAAAATGGATTATTTTGAAAGAATTAAAGAAGTTACATGACTCATGAAAGTGGATCATCATGGAGATCAGCTAAATACCCAATTGACTGAAATGACATGCAGACAAGTGCCATGTTCAAAGGTAACGACAAACTACTACCATTTATTTGCAAAATGATTATGTTATCACTCCAAGAAACTCCTCTAGGTTGTAGCTGGAGGATTCCTGGTAACTTACAATTTTTTTCAAGGTTTTCTAATATGGATCAAGTCAGGTGACTTATATGACCTTCCACTCTCAAGACATGCATGAAACTCACTCAATTACAAGGCTTTTAGTTACAACTGCTCAGAAGTTGACAATAAGGTGCAGGGATGGAGAACTCATATGGCTGGCAGATTTACACACAAAATAGATGGATATAAATGGCTAAATCATGATAAGGATGGTACTTATAATTCAAATCACATTAACATGCCAATAGGATTACATCTATCAGTCATTAATTAACTGGAATTTAACCTAAATACACATTCAGGAATAAGAACAGTAAAGACAGAAATGAAGGCTGAACAAATTATAACAAAAGAGCTTATATTCAATCATGAGAAAAATGAGAAGCTGACAATAGTATAGGTCTATAAATGCCCAAAGTCGAACCTTTTTTATAAAATAAGTCTTAGGCTTTATATCCTTTACAAAATATACATATCCTGAAAACTTGGATCTGTTTTTTACAAAAATAAACAAAATAATAGTTTTTTGCAAATTAGGTTAAAAACCCTAATTAACTACTCATCTAACTAATTGAAGAATTAGTTCACTGAATGAACCTTTAGATAACTGAGGTAACTGCTGACAATTACTGCTACTGGCCCTTTGCTGGTTAAGCCAATGTTTTCTCTTGATAGCTAGGTGTTGGTGACCCTTTCTACTTGTAATGTCATATTAAAACTGAAATAGACCTTTTCTTGATGCTTTCCTCTGTGCCCTTCATCTTCAGCCTATGTCCCTGAGCCATATATATTCACCAAAAACCAATCCTGTATGCCAACATTTTATTTTAATCCTCTATCTGCTTTCAGTGGCTAAGAGGCCAATCTATCAGAACTGTTAGCTATTGAAATTGGCGCTTTCGGTGGCCAATGGACTGCCCCAGTGTCCGCCTAAGCCAGCGAAAGCCCTATTTTTCAAAACTTATTAGGTTTTCCTCAAAAATTTCTATGTAAGCCTGTTTTCTCAGCTTTCTTCTTCAGCAGGCTCTGTGCTAGGAGGGTTGACAACACCCTGGCTAGTTTCAGGAGGCTAAAGCCTAACTGCAGCCTTAGCTAGGGTTTCCAAGGTGGGGTGGCTGATAGGGTTTGTCTTATCTTCCTTCAGTTGTAGTATTTGGAGCCTAATCATCCTATACAATCTAGTATTTTCCATTGGGTACCTTGTAATCAGCCTTTTTAAGAAAACATATCTTTCTCTTTGCTCCAGGTAAGACTTATGTAGTAGCTTGTTTCTGCTAGTCAGTGCAACATTATTATTCTTTATTTCCCTTTACAATATCTCCATCTCATAAATTTTCCTTAGTAATTGATTTATACTTTGATTTTTATGCTTGTTGTAGGAGCCCCTCTCTATTGGTTCCTCTTTCTCTTTTGGTGTCGGGGAGGGTAGTGCTTCAGCCACTGGTACAATTTGTAGGGCTAGGTTCGCACCTTCCTCTTGATCCTCTTCAGAATATGAGTAGGGTAGATTTAGAATATTTTCATTATGTGTTTCAACCTCCTAGCCATTCTCACTAAATTCCAGGTTCCTTTTTACCTTCTTGGTTTTGGAAGAGGAGGGTGATTGTTCTGCTGCTGCTGCTAGGGATATAGCCCTCCTCTTTCTTCTCCAACTCCTTGGTGTGCTGGAATTATTGGTAGGATATTTCCCTTTCTCTTTTGGTTGAAGGGATGTCTCAAATCCATTCCAAAACAGAAAATAGGGCCATGCCACATTAATTATTTTCAGCAACTCCTAGCTCAACAGTTGGATCAGGCCATGGTGGGATAGTCTTCCAGCAATATTGGTTGGCTGGGATTTCACTTGGTGTGTCATCTTTCCCAGACTTCTGTGTAAGTAAAAGGGAAAATTGAGTGGGATTTTACTTGTGAAGTGATTCATTAACTTGAAATGGTATATCATGGCTCTGTTATATCTTCCTTCACATGTTAGGTAGACCACAATGGCCTTTAGTAGCTGTTGCCACCTCTCTTCCAACCAGGATTATGGAACACTCTTCTTCCACACCATTCCTCTATGTTTAAGCTTTAGGTAAGACCTAAATTCTACATTTTTTGGTATGGTGGTATTGAAACATTTTTCTCCTATGCAAGGGAGTTCAATTATTTCAATGATTAGGGTTTCATCTATCTGAAATTTCTCCTTTCCTATAACTGCCTTTGGACCATCAAATGAGAGGGCAAATGCCTTAGCTACCTGCTGATGGGAGCCTTGTATCTTTTCACAAAACTTGTAGCAGCCAACCTCTTGGAAGGGTTTGCAGACCTCTAGATGTGCTTCCAAATAACTGATATCACCCAGCTCCTTCCTGAGAGAAGGTCCCTCCTTCTTCACCTTGATGAGTGCCTCTCCTGGGTACCTGCAAAATAATTCTCAGTTCTTTATACATTGTGTTAGCTGGTTGCTCCTTCAAAGATGGTTTTCCTGGTGGAGAGGAATGACAAGCTCGAGAGTGAAATCTGTTGGAGTCCTTTGGCATTGATTATGAGGGTTTGTTCTATCATGATGGATGCTAAGATCATAAGGTGATGTCATCAGCTGATCCTCTCGATCTCCTTTCCCAAGAAATCATATCACACATCAGCCTGGGTATTCGGTGGGATTTTTACTGTTCTTTTGGATAGGTGGAAGGAGACTAAGGGTTTCCAATCTTATCAGTCCTTTGAAAATTTTATAATGACCTCTTTAACTCATTTACATGCACGGTTATGCATCCTCGAGTCTTTTTGGCAGTTTGTCATACCCTCCACTGATGGTTCATCTTGCTAACGAGGTTCGATTTAACTGTTTTCTAATCGTTTCCTCAATTTTCCTTCTCAGTGGTTAATATCTTCCAAGATTTTATCTGCTAGCCGCAAAAAATATGAATTTCGATGGCTAATGAAGTGATATCTCTTTTTCCTAAGCCGTCGAAACCATCATACCATTGTCGCGGTGAAATCCTGCTTTCGGCGAATAACGACCTTGCCAAAAACTCGTTTAAAGACCGAAAACCCATCCTTCCAGTGGCTAATGAAATTCCTGATCTTTCCCCTAAGCCATCGAAAGCACTTCTTCCCTGGCGCTTATATTCCTGTTTTCTATGGTTAAAATCTGCGTTGGATTTGTTTGATAAGCTCTCGAAAGCATCACTTTTCGGTGGCTAATGAACTATTCTGAGTCTCACCTAAGCCACCAAAATCACCTTAACTAATATCACTTGTTGCTTGTTTTCAGTGGTTAACTTGCCTTCTGGTCTCCTCCCTAAGCTGCCGAAAGCAACACTTTTTAGTGGCTAATGAGTCATTTGAAATCTTGGCTAAGCCACTGAAAGTGTTGATTTGATTGTACTTGCTCGGGCCGCTTTCGGTGGTTTACCTTTATCCCTTGTTCAATCGTTAGCTGTTGAAACATAGCTTTTTGGTGGCTAATGAGCTATTAAAAGCCTCGCCTAAGCCACCGAAAGCTATAACTTTCAAATTTTTCAACCATATCAAAAACAGATACTTTCAATTTGTCAGTCATACTCAGATCTTTCATTACATGAATCCAATTCTTCATACTTATCAAAATAAATTTATTTTGGGAGATAAAATCTGGCTCCTACTTGGGGTTGGGAACGTCCCAGTGAGGTCCCAAGAATCCCAGACCAAAATTCCTTTCCCTAAAAGCAACTAAAACTTAAGATTATCATTTACTGTTGCATTGGGCATGGAGTTTATTCTATAAGCAAAAACAACCTACTATCTACTAATTTACAATAACAAGGCCTTAGAGCCTCAAATAAAGTAAAGTTTCAGAAAATGCCCATTCACTGGGCCATCAAATACCTCTTCCCCTTCCAGATTTTGCAATTTGAAGGTGTTATTATTATGTACTTGGGCTATCACAAAAGGGTCAATCCACAAAGAGTCAAATTTTCCATGTTTTCCCTTGTCCTGTCTGACAGCATCCCACTTGAGGATTCAATCTCCAAACTGAAAGTTGTCTACTTTTTCTCTTTTGTCAAACATTCCCTTTATCCTCTATTGATGGGATTTTGATTTTTCTATCACTTGATCTCTAATTTGTTGCAACTCCACCAAGTCCATCATCCTCCTCACCATATCATTTGGTTCATCTTCCTCTTCTTGAAATAATTTTGCCACTGGCAGAATGAGATGAATAGGAAAAATGCCCTCAGTACCATAAACTAACTTGAATGGAGAAGTCCCTATAGATATTTTGTATGTTACCCTATCATCCCATAAAGCAAACTTGAGCTTAGAATCCCATCTTTTCTGATTTGTCTCCAGTAGTTTCCTAATGATCCTGACTAGGATTTTGTTGGATGACTCAGCTAGGCCATTTCCTTGAGGATAATAGGATGTGGAATGCACCAGTTGAATGCCCATTGAATCACACATTTTAACTAATGAACCAACCTTGAAAGTAGGTGCATTATCAATTACCACCCTTACTAGGTAGCCAAACCTACTAAAGATATTCTCAGACAAAAATCTCATGATGACTGGATGAGTGGCATTCCTGGTGGGTACTGCCTCTATCCATTTGGTAAAGTAGTCTGTGGCTACTAGGATCCATTTATGATGCCCACTGGAAGATGGATTTATTTCACCTATGAAATCCAGACCCCATTGCTGGAAAGGCCCATTCACTACAACAGGCCTAAGGGGGAAGGATTTGAGCTGCTGCTTCTCTATAAATCTTTGGCACTAGTCACAGGACCTTACAAAAGTACATACATCAGCAAAAAGGATTGGGTAATAATATGCTGCTCTTAGGATCTTGTGGGTTTTGGTTTTCCAATAATGGTGGCCCCCACATGTGCTGGAATGAAAGTGATGCATGACCTGCTCTACTTCTTACTTATGTAGACATCTCAACAAAATTCCAGATTGATCTTTCCAGTACATGAGTTTGTCAATTATGCAAAACTTAATGGATTTCAACTTAAGAGCTCGTGCTTGATTAGGAGTGAGATCAGGAGGAACTTCTAATTTCTGCAAAAATTGAATAATACCTGAGTACCATTCATAGGAGGACATGTTTTCAGCTACTAGTGAAATGTCATTCTGATGCTGATCTACTTCTGTTGCTACCACAGTTTGCACTTTTTCTGATTTGACACTGGTGAAGTTTATCCCCATTAGTTCACAGTTTTCTTTAGCCATGAGTTTGGCCAGACCTAGTCCCTTTACTAGCTTAGTGGGATCCACCTCTATATCAAATTCAATGAGCTTAGCAATCCACTTAGCTCTCTTCCCATCAATGTCAGGCTGAGTTAAAACATCCTTCACAGTAGCTGAAGGGACATATGCAAGGAATTTTGCATGGAGAATGTAAATTCTGAAAGTCTTCAAAGATTTTATGAGAGCATAATCTTGTTTCTCAATTGGATCATACTTCAACTTAGCATCTCTCAAGGTTTTGCTAAAGAATGCAATTGGATGATCAAAACCCCCATTATATTCTTTTAATAGCACAGCTGCCACTGTGTCATAGGATGCAAAAGAAAAGATGTAAAAACTCTTGGTGTAGTTAGGACTAATCAGGGTTGGGGCCTCCATGATAGCCTTCTTGATGTCTTCGAAAGAGCTTCTTTCTTGGTCAGTTCATTTTATTTCTGCATCCTTTTTTAGCATGACTGTTATGTGCTTCACCAGCTCGGAGAAATTAGGGATGAATCTCATGACAAAGTTTATCTTACCTAAAAAGGAATGAATGTCCCTTTTTTATCTCAGTATGGACAGCTTCTAGATTGCTTCCACCCTTACCAGATCAATCTTTACACCTTCAGCAAATACTATGTGACCTAGGAGTTTCCCTTCACTTAGTGCAAACTGGGACTTCTTAGGATTGAGTTATATCCCATACCTTCTACACTTCAGAAACACCTTCCTCAAATGCTGCAAATGGTCATGATGGCTATGAGAGTAAATAGTTAGGTCATCCAAGTATATGAGCACAAATTTATCTTTCAACCCTACAAAATCTAGGTCCATGGCTCTTTGAAAAGTATCCCCAGCATTCATTAGCCCATATGGCATTTTAGCATGCATGAAAGTGCCCCAGGGGGTGGTAAAGGCAGTCTTTTCTTGGTCATCAGGGTACATAGGAACTTGGTTGTATCTAGATAAGCCATCTAGGAATGACATAACACTAGCCCCTGAGACTTTTTGCAACAGGTTTTCCATCTTGGGAAATGGATGGTTGTCTTTCTTGGAACATTTATTCAGGTTTCTAAAATCCACACACAACCTGATTTCCCCATTCTTCTTTCTTACCACTACTAGGTTTACAATCCACTTGGAATACCTGACGGGGATTATGATCTTGGCTTTGATGAGCTTATGGATTTCTTTTTCAATTACGGGTAATAGGAGAGGACTGATGGATCTTAGATTCTACTTGAAAGGGATGGTGTCCTTCTCCAAAGGAATCCTGTGCTGGATGATATTGGTTTCATATGTTTTTAGGTCACTGTACTCCCAGGCAAAGACATCACCAAACTATTTTATCAGGCTGAAAATTTTTGACCTCTGATCAACAGTCAACTTAGTGGACAGATTTATCAGTTTTGGATGGCTTTGGCTACCTATGTTTTTCTTTTGTATAGCAGGGTCTGGATTCTTTTTTGTAGGATTGAAAGGGATGTCATTATGATCAAACAAATATTCCAGAGGTACTAGACCTTGAGGTATATAGTTGCTGGGTAATTGGACAATGTTCTGATCAGCCACTTTATCTTTCAACTTGAGCTGCTTGGATTCCTCCATGTTTAGGTTTTCTTAGTCTATATGTATATCATAGAATTCATCTACTAGCTGAAGGAATTTGATAAGATCATCATCACTCTAAAACACCTTCCAAAATTTGACATTATCTAGTAGGGAAGGTCTATACTTAACTTGAACATCATAGCTGAGCTTAGGAGGTAAAGGAGGAACAAACAAACTTGCAAAGACAGCCATGGAATCAGCTAGGTGATTCAAAGTCCTAGGTATATATGATAGTTCAAAAAACATAAAGGATTCTTTGAGTTTCCATACCTCATCCATGTAGGCCTTTAGTCTGACATTTTTTGTCTAAAAAGTGTTGTTGACCTGCTGTATAATAAGGTCTGCATCTCCAAAAATCCTTATGCACATGATCCCCATCTCCTTGGAAGCTTTAACTCCTAGCAACAAGGCTTCATATTCTGCTATATTTTTAGTGGTTTTAAAATCAATCTTATAAGATAGATGAATGTTTTCCTTGGATGGGGAGATCAATACTACACCTGCACTTATTGAGCTTTGAGTGCTAGCCCCATCAAAATACATGTTCCAGACTGCTACGGTCACTTCTTCGGGCTACTGACAGGTGGGATTAGTGAGTTGGACTGATGTTTACTAAGAATCATCTATTTACAGAATGCATGACCCAAAATCAATGTCCACTGCATAGATGGGGTGATTCACTGAATTGCTCTCCTTGCTTATGATGTAGGCCAGCTGATTTTCCTGGTACAACCTCTTGGTATCCCCTCCAAACATGGGGATGGTGGCATATGTAAGATCCATTTGAAGGGTACAACCTAGTATTTTTCTCCATGATCGAGATAGAAAGAGACCAAATTTTGGAGGGATATCAGCCACTACAATGTCCATCATGATGCTTTTTTAAGGTAGCTGAGTTAGGTTCACAAAAAGGTCTTTGATAAGGCCCAAGCACTTGAAATTTTTGGATTCAAAGAAGAATAAATCATGGTAGGGCTTTATGATACTAATACCAAGCTCATCCATCATAGCCTTTGGCATCAGGTTATGAGAAGCTCCTGAATCTAGCAGACAGTTATGGAGGATTTTATCATGGATATTCAAGGATATATAGAAAGGTGGGCATAAGTCCTTTAGGTCTTCGATCATGGGGCCTAGGGTTACAATAGGTTTGTCATCTTGCATATTTACAAAGTCAATATCAATATGCACCTTTGGATGAAGGGAATTCAGAATGGAAGACTTGAATGCATCATTTTTCATTAGCTCAATTAATGGGAAAGGGATCTTCAATTTCTGAATTTCCAACTCAAGGTTTAAATAATAATGCAACATATCAGGAAACCTTTCCTCATGCACTGGAGCTTTGATTTGGACATGGTCAAGAATGGATAAAGGTGCTAGTTTCTGCAATGATTTGGAAATTACAACCACTTTCTTTGGTAAAATAGTAATCCTTTTAGCTGGTGTAGTAGCGTGTTTGACAGGCATAGAATTCTTATTGAGAGGAGAAACCAACCTAGATATTAGATTGTACCCTCCCTGACCATCATCCTGATATACATCCTCTTCACTGATCTACTAATCAATGAGGGATTCCTCATATTTTGCCTATGTTAGAAAATAATAGTCCACCTCATCCTCCATGTAGTGGATGTTGTCTTCAACTTCTCCTTCTTCTTCAATGAATTCTGGCTCTTCTTCTAATACAACTTTCTAAAATGGAGCTCTTATTCTCTGATATTCCCCTTGATTCCTTTCCCTTCTAAAAATTTGAACTGGGGGGTTTCCTCTTCTATAAGGGACAAAATTAGGGTTTCGGGGGGCAAAATCACTTGGCTCTTTACCCCTCACTGGTATTTTTCCTTGGTCCTCCAGCTTAGAAATTTCAGCAGTCAGGTTATCTAACAGTTTGGTCATTTTTTCAATCTTGTTCTCTAATGAAGAAGCCCCAATAGGGTCTGCTGGATGCTTCTTCCTATCTATCTTTCCTTTGACCTTCTGAGATGCCACAATGTTTGATTCTACCTCTAGGGCAGCATGCTGCATGAGTGATAAGGAGGAAGACCTCCTTTCTATAAGAAGTAGGTAGAAATCAGAGTCAAAGGAATTTGCATAAGTTATCCTAGCTGAGGTATCAGTGGGCTTGATTTCAGTGGGGATCTTGCTGTACATATTGTTGAACCTCTTGGTGAAGTTGGAGACAGACTCCCCATTTTCTCTTTTCAAGTTCCTGAACTCTATAATATAATAGAGGCAGTCTCTCCTTTCTCCCCAAAGTTTTAGAAATATGTCATCTAGGGCTTCAATTCCTACCACCGACCCAACAGACAGCTCTTTAAACCATTTCCTAGCCTGACCATCTAGGCTCTACACAAAAACCCTAGTCCATACATCTTCTTGTTCTATGTTGATGTTCTCAGCATAGCTGTAAAATGCCTTTAGATGTTCTTCTGTTGTGAAATCTCCTTCTCCTATGAATTTAGGCATGTACTTGAGGTAATCTCTAGTGGGCATGGCCGAGAGGGGATTTTGCAAATTTAGGGGGGCATACCTAGCTACCAGGATCCTTTCCATTTTTGTCAATTGAGGGGAAGCCATATTGGAAATGGGTATGATAAGGATTGAGGGAGGCAGTATTGATATAGCTAGTAACTGAGAAGGTGGTGGTGGTAAAATTATCCCAGTGGAGTCACCAGGGATTGGACCTTCACAACCAGCAGTGCTTGAAGATGCCCAAACCCTATAATTTTCTGATGTATTTATTAATTCCTGAGAATTAAGTGTTTCAGCAGAAGAAATAATAGCAGAACTATTTCTTGAAATACCTAATGTAGCTTCCTTCACAGCACTGATGGTTTTCCTTAGTTCAGCCCTAGCTCTTCTCAGAATCTCTTCTAGATCTGAAACAAGTGTTGCTGGTGGCCCCTGAAGGTTTGCTCTGGTACTTGATCTTCTTGAAGCCACCTTATTTCAATGGAGTCACTAGATAGATGATTACAACCATAATAGTGTCCAATCTTTGTCTATCATCAAAGCAAGGATCTATGATGTCTCCCAGGGAAGCTGACCTTTAGTGTCCTCTCCCCGGCAATGGCGCCAAATTGTTATCACTCCAGGAAACTCCTCTAGGTTGCAGCTCGAGGATTACTGGTAACTTACAATTTTTTTTAGGGTTTTATAATATGGATCAAGTCAAGTGACTTGTATGACCTTCCACTCTCAAGACATGCATGAAACTCACTCAATTACAAGGCTTTTAGTTACAACTGCTCAGAAGTTGGCAATAAGGTGCAGGGATGGAGAACTCATCAGGCTAGCATATTTACACACAAAATAGATGCATATAAATGGCTAAATCATGATAAGGATGGTACTTATAATTCGAATCACATTAACCTGCCAATAGGATGACAACTATTAGTCATTAATTAACTTGAATTCAACCTAAATACAAATTCAGGAATAAGCACAGTAAAGACATAAATGAAGGTTGAACAAATTATAACAAAAGAGCTTATATTCATTCATGAGCAAAATGAGAAGCTGAAAATAGTATAGTTCTATAAATCCCAAAAGTCGAACCCTTTTTATAAAATAAGTCTTATGCTTTATAGCCTTTACAAAATATACAGATCCTGGAAACTTGGATCTGTTTTTTACAAAAATAAACAAAATAATAGTTTTTTGGAAATTAGATTAAAAACCCTAATTAACTACTCGTCTAACTAATTAAAGAATTAGTTCAAATGAACCTTCAGATAACTGAGGTAAATGTTGACAATTACTGCTACTGGCCCTTTTCTGGTTAAGCCATTGTTTTCTCTTGATAGCTAGGTGTTGATGACCCTTTCTACTTGTAATGTCATATTAAAACTAAAACAGACCTTTTCTTGATGCTTTCCTCTATTCCCTTCATCTTCATCCTATGTCCCTGAGCCATATATATTCACCAAAAACCTATCATGTATGCCAACATTTGATTTTAATCCTATGTCTGCTTTCGGTGGCTAAGATCCCAGTCTATAGAAACCATTAGCTACCGAAAGTGGTGCTTTCAGTGGCTAATGGACTGCCCCAGTGTTTGCGTAAGCCACCAAAAGCCTTGTTTTGAAAAAATTATTAGGTTTTCCTAAAAAATGTCCCTGTAAGCCTATTTTCTCAGCTTTCTTCTTCAGCAAGCTCTGTGCTAGGAGAGTTAACAACACCCTTGCTTGTTTCAGGAGGCTGAAGGCTAACCACAGCCTCAGCTAGGGTTTCCAAGCTAGGGTGGCTGCTAGGGTTTGTCTTATCTTCCTTCAGTTGTAGCCTTTGGAGCCTAATCATCCTGTACAATCTAGTATTGTCCTTTAGGTACCTTGTATTCAACCTCTTTAAGAAAACATATCTTTCTCTCTTCTCCAAGTAAGACTTATGTAGCAGCTTATTTCTGCTATTCAATGCAACATTATTCTTCTTTATTTCCCTTTCCAATATCTCCATATCATAAATTTTCCCGAGTAATTGATTTATCTTTCGATTTTTAGGCTTGCTGGAGGAGTCCATCTCTTTTGGTTTCTCTTGCTCTTTTGGTGTGGGGGAGGGTAGTGCTTCAGCCACTGGTACAATTTGCAAAGCTAGGTCTGCACCTTCCTCCTTCTCCTCTTTAGAATCTGAGTAGGGTAGATTTGGAATACTTTCATTTAGTGCTTCAGCCTCCTTTCCCTTCTTACTAAAGTCCAACTTCCTTTTTACCTTCTTGGTTTTGGAAGAGGAGGGTGGTTGTTTTTCTGTTGCTGCTAGGTACATAGCCCTCCTCTTTCTTCTCCCACTCCTTGGTGTGTTGTACTTCTTGGTAGGAGACTTCCCTTTCTCTTCTGGTTGAAGGCCTGTCTCAAATCCATTCCAAAACAGAAAATAGGCCCATGCCACATTCCTTATTTTCAGCAACTTCTGGATCAATAGTTGGATAAGGCCATGGTGGGACAGTCTACGAGAAATCTTGGTTGGCTAGGCTTTCACTTGGTGTGCCATCTTTCCCAGACTTCTGTGTAAGTAAAAGGGAAAATTGAGTGGGATTTTACCTGTGAAGTGATTCATTAACTTGAAATGGTAGATCATGGCTCTATTATATCTTCCTTCACATGTTAGGTAGAACACAATGGCCTTCAACAACTGTTTCCACCTCTCTTCCAACCAGGATGATGGCACACTCTTCTTCCACACCATTCCTCTATGTTCAGGCTTTAGGTAAGACCTGAATTATACATCTTTTAGTATGTTGGTCTTGAACCATTTTTATCATGTGCAAGGGATTTCAGTTACTTCAGTGATTAGGGTTTCATCTATCTGAAATTCATCCTTTCCTATAAATTCCTTTGAACCATCAAATGAGAGGGAAAACGCCTCAGCTACCTGTTGATGGGAGCCTTGTATATTTTCACAAACTTATAGCATCCAACCTCTTGGAAGAGTTTACAGACCTCTGGATGTGCTTCCAAATAACTGATATCACCCAGCTCCTTCCTGAGAGTAGATCCTCCCTTCTTCATCTTGATGAGTGCCTCTCCTAGGTACCTACAAAATAATTCTCAATTCTATATACATTGTGTTAGCTTGTTGCTCCTTCAGAGATGGTTTTCCTAGTGGAGAGGAATGACAAGCTCGAGAGTGAAATGTGTTGGAGTTCTTCGGCACTGATTATGAGGGTTTGTTCTGTCCTGATTGATGCTGAGATCATAAGGTGATGGTAGCAGTTGATCCTCTCGATCTCCTTTCCCAAGCAATCATATCACACATCAGCCTGGGTATTTGGTGGGATTTTTTCTATTCTTTTGGACAGGTGGAAGGAGACTAAGGGTTTCCAATTCTTTTAGTCCTTTGCCAATTTTATAACGACCTCTTTAACTCATTTACACGTGCGGCTATGCAGGTTCAAGTATTTTCAGTGGTTTGTCAGGACATCCACTAATAGTTCATCTTGCTGACAGGGTTCGATTTGACTGTTTTCTAACCATTTCCTCACTTTGTGTTTTCGGTGGTTAATAGACTCTGGGAGTTTGTCTGCTAACTACTAAAAAGATGACTTTCGATGGCTAATGAAGTGATATCTCTTTTTCCTAAGCTGTCGAAACCATCATACCATTGTCGCGGTGAAATCCTGCTTTCGGCAAATAACGACCTTGCCAAAAACCCATTTAACCGCCAAAAACTTGTCCTTCCTATGGCTAATGAAATTCCTGAGCTTTCGCCTAAGCCACCGAAAGCACTTCTTCCCTGACGCTTATCTTCCTATTTTTAGTGGTTAAAATATGCGTTGGATTTGTTCGATAAGTTGTCGAAAGCATCACTTTTTGGTGGCTAATGAGTTGTTTCAAGTCTCACCTAAACCACCGAACCCACCTTTACTAATATCACTTGCTGCTTGTTTTCGACAGTTAACATGGCTCCTCGTCTCCTCCATAAGCTACCAAGAACAACACTTTTCGGTGGCTAATGAGTCATTTGAAATCTTGCCTAAGCCACCGAAAGTGTTGATTTGATTCTACTTTCTCAAGCTAGTTTCAATGGTTTACCTTTATCCCTTGTTCAATCGTTAGCTTCTGAAACATAGATTTTCGGTGGCTAATGAGCTATTAAAAGCCTCGCCCAAGCCACTGAAAGCTATAACCTTCAAATTTTTCAACCATATCAAAATTAGAGACTTTCAATTTGTCAGTCATACTCAGATATTTCATTACATGAATCCAATTCTTCATACTTATCAAAATAAATTTATTTTGGGAGATAACAGATTCCCTTCCCATTTTCCCCATCATGGTTGATGAGTGCCTCTTTTCATTTTTATGAGTTCAAAGAGGGTGACAAACTATAATACCCCGGTTTTAATCCCCGCTTGCATTAAAATAAATAGGATACATATGTTGTAAATAATCTTGGTGTGGAGCTCAAGGCCAAGGCCCCACCATGGATTTGGTCATGTTGTGTTTTTTATTAGGAATGGTCATCGATGGTATATCGGGACATGCAACATATATTTAATTATGGAATCATGTAAACATGCACTTTCTAATTAAATAACTCGACCAGCTATGTTCGCAGCAACTAAATTGAGAAGGGGCATGATTCCAAAGGATAAGGAAAAGGGGGGGGGGATGTGAAACATTGAGTCATGGGGGGAAACTATGTGTCACCACCTCCCTTGGTAATTTTTCTTTTTGTTTGTTTGTTTTTTTGAGGCAGCAATTGGCTGGCAAGAAGACCACTGCCATGGCACACTTGCTCTCCTCTCCACGACGTAGGGACCGTTTTTTCCCACTCCCTCGGATCGTGGTTGTTCGTCTTCCTCATGCAGGACGAGGGATAAAATGTTTTACCATCCATTGTGTGGGGGTTCGCCTCCTCTCTCTCATGCTAATTGCCGGTCTGTAATTCCATTCATTCCATCCACACAGAGAACCAATTTCGGCCTCCATGCATTAGACTGTGTATTGTTTTGCATCCATCGTAGCGGATTGTGAGCAGAAATTACTGGGATTTTTCCCACGGATTGATGGGAGAAATTTCCCATGCATTGATGACTGAGTTACCTATAGTGCAGCATTGGTAAAAGATCAGGGCGATCTTTTCTATGAATCCACGCTGAGCCGTGAATGTTGGCTGTGTATTTTGACCATTTTTCTAGTCTGTGTAAGTCTCATAGAGATAGTATTAAATATTGGGTTGTTGTGGGTTCATGTGAGTGTGTTAACTGTTGTTTTCCACGATGGCTTGACTGTGTTTTTCACTGTAAACGCTTGAATAGCTATTGGGATTCCTGCATGCAGTGGATTTGTCCCTAGACTATTTTTGGGTTGGTGAATGATGGCCTGAGGTGCTTGATAAACCTGGTGGGTTGAGAACCACACGGGCAGAGCTATTGAGATGGATTTCTTCTCCACAACCCCTGAAGAGCACTGGAGGGAAGATCAGGGTCTAAGGGACTGCGTTGCAGAGAAGGGACTGAATTCCTGGTGTTCGGTGTGTGTGGGTGTTCTAGAATCCAGGCTGGTTCTGGTGTTGGTGTCTACAGCTCTTCAGTGAGCTCACCAGCTTAGCATTATCCTTTCCCAACTCCTGGATGGCCTGATAAACCCAAATTTGTTGGCTTGGATGATCTGATGTTCGCCTGATAAACCCAATCATGTTGGCTTGGCTGAACTGTGTACCCTTGTGGTGTTGTTACCCTTGACTATGTGTAAGCCTATTAGTTCCTTATTCCTTGGGGAGTCATTCCCAGCTCGGGGGTGGCAACATTGCTGAGAGATTTATGAGCATGCTAGCCTATGGTTGGGTGGAATGTTGCAGCGAGGTAGCTGGTTGCGGAACGAGTTCTTTATAAAGATAAGTAATCTTGTCTATTCTACTTCTACAATCCTATTTACTGTTAATTATCATGATGAACATGTTGAGTGCGTGTATGAATGTATGTTGCTTCCGCTGTGTATGATAAATAATCATGTATGCATGTTTTAGTTCAAGCATTTTATTTCAGCATTTCAGCAATTTTTATGAATGCACATGTTCATGGGGCTGGTAGCCTGGATGGTTAATGCCATGGCAGCGTCCTCTTCACCAGTCGGAGGGTCGGGGACTTTACACAAACACTCGGCATAGCTCATCCAAAGACAAGTCCAAACTCATATGTTTTATGAACCTGAGAGAGGAGGGGTTCATTCCCAAAAGAGAGTCTCTCAATGTTTAATTTAACGAGTCTAATGAAAGTTAACTTGGTATTGTTCATGTTTAAAGAGTCTGACCGACAATAGAAGAAGACTCCAAAGGGTCCTTTTTTGTATGATTTAGTCCCTAAGGCTAAAAAAAATTATAAAATAATACCTTAGAGAAATCTTCCAGTCATGATTGGATACAACGTTCCTTTTGTGTAAATAGTCTATCCGAACCAAAAAAGAGATAACCTACCGTCAGAGAGATGACTCTTCAAGTGCTTTGACGACTATGAAGAATATAAGTACTCGTCAATCTTTTCATATTTAGGGAGTCCAAAAAGAGTTTAAAGGAGATTCCATTAACCTTTTTCATGTTTGAATCCAGAGAACGAAAAATTAATAAACTAAGCTTAGACCACTTTTCATGTTTTAACCAGAGCACAAAAAATGAAAAGTAAGCTCAACACCATCTTACTATTTTTAACGAGCTCGAATATTAGTTGAAAGAATGCTCGAAGATTGGTTTCATTTTTACGCAAGCTCTAAACCAATGAGTAAACTATGCTTGAAAAATCCCATTAACATGATATACAGAGGTTGGAATCTTTCCCTCAACATGATTTCTAGCAAATATTACCCCTAGCATGGTTTCTAGGGGCTCGACATGCCCCCCAAGCTTCGTTTCATCTGACGATTCTTCTTCCATACCCAACCTAAAAAACCTAGTTACTAATGTGAAAATGTTCACCAGGGGGGTAGGAAGAATGAGAATCAGGTAAGTGAAAAGAAGGTTCAAGTTCTAACACTAAAGTGAAGAATTGACTCAAGGGAAGGGGTTCTGTTTCATTTTTACACAATCTTGAAACAAAAGGTAACTATGCTTGGAACATGGTTTCATTTTTATGCAAGATTGAAACCAAAAGGTAAACTATGCTTAAGGAGACCTACTTCATTTTTTAATGAGCTTGAAATAGAAAATGAACTATGCTTGGGAATGGTTTCATTTTTATGCAAGCTTGAAACCAAAAGGTAAACTATGCTTAAGGTGATCCATTTCATTTTTTAAGGAGCATGACATAGAATGAGAACTTTGCTCATAGGAATCTGTTTTAATTTTTAACGAGCTTGACACAGAATGGGAACTTTGCTCAACACATGGTTTCATTTTTATGCAAGCTTGAAACCAAAAGGTAAACTATGCTTAAGGAGTGGTTTTATTTTTTAACAAGCTTGAAACCAAAAGTAAACTATGCTCTCAAACCTGCTCCTACCGAACATGATATCTAGAGGTTGGTAGGTTTCCCCCATTATGTAAATGCTAGCAACTTAGCTCCATTATGATGTCCATAGACTAGAGACATGCCCCCCATTTTACATATGATGGGAAGAAGCTAACTAAAACATGGGTAAGGAAGCACAAGAACATGCGACACATTCAGAGCAGTCTGATTACTAGGAGTAATGTGATGGTCAGGTGTAACAAAAAAAAGATGATCAATGGTCACAATATTCCCATCATGGGGAAAATGCATAGCTCTAAAGAGTGTGTACACTATGAATTTCATGGTGTAAACATAATCATATCCAAGGAGCATATTAAAATCTAAAGGACCTTGGACCACCATAACATCAATATAGGAAGTTTTCCCTCCTAATGTAATAGGTAAATAAGGAAGGGTCCCTAAAGGTGCAGTAGGCCTGCAATTAAAATCCAATATCTAATCGATGGATGGCACAAGCTGAGGTGAACCTAAATCTTTCCAAGTAGTTGAGGATACAATACTAACAGAAGCCCCTTCATCAACAATAGTGTGAAGTATCCACCTAGCAGTAACATTCACAACTATCTGGAAAGGAACACTCGAATGAAGACAAGACTCTGTTAAGTTACTCCATTTAAAGGAAATAGCCTTAGTACTTGGAGAGGGTTCTGTCGAAAGAGACAAAATTTCCTCTTGTCGAGAACAATCATAACAAAGCATAAAAACTTCAATAGGTTTCAGTTCATTCTCTACTGGAAGAGAAGAAAAATATGAATATTTGGTCAAAGAGACTACTTCAGTATTAACACTCTCTGATGAAAGAGCGGGATCAGGTGGAAATGACATCGACTCGACCACTTCACTCTCTGAAGGAAGAGTGGGATCAATTATAGATGAAACTGGATTGATCACTTGGTCAACCAATGAGGAATCGAGGGATAACTTACTATCACTTGTTGGAATCACCTGTTGATGATCAATAATATTTTCCAACCAACATGAAGCTTCATCCATGCTTGGACAAATAAAAGTACGATTCATAGCCTTGCATATCAAACAAGGATACAAGAATTTACCCTTATGAGATATTACCAATGGGTCACTGGTTGAGGGAGTATCATCAACATGATGATCAGAGGTTGATGACACAGATGATTTAGACCTTTTAGACCACTCTTCTTGTACATGGGAGAGACCGGGACAGTCCTTAATAAGGTGGTCCCCTTTTTAAAGCTTACAAGGGAACTTGGGTTTTCTAGGTGTTCTCTTAGAACAAGCACCATCAAGAGTATATGGTTGCTTCTTTTTCTCTTTCTTATCCTTCTTCTTTTTACCCTTACCTTTCTTCTTCTTATCACCATGACTACTAACCATATATATTTGGTCAAGCGAAGAAGAAGAAAGAGATGAAGCGACAACTGGCAAATAAGGACGGGGATTAGGTTGAGGTCGATCCTCTCCCAGAGGAGAGGTGACATTTGAGACTTTAGGTGTAACAGGAATTACTGGATTAAAAATCCAGACTGGTAATCCTATAGTTAATCCAAAGATATTTAGAGTGGCAATAAAGGGAGGACCAATACCTTCAATTGGAGGGAATACAAAAGGTACACCTTGGAAAGAGACCTCTTGAGTGGCAGTCCCATATTGGGATGCCATCTATAAACTCTATAAAAACCCCTAACTACCATGCATAAGCAAGCACTACTCAAACTAAAAGAAACAAGAAAACATGTGAAAGGAGTGGAGAAGAGTCAGGAACCTCACAGGATTATCAAGACTTTACAAGTTTCGCCCATAAAGCCAAGACAACCAAAAGGTTAACTCAGTTGGTCTGAGGATTCTTAAAAGGGTCTCCCAATATACACAAGGTATCTTGGAGCTCAAATCAGTAGTAGTGTTGTCTAATGCATAACCGTTCACAAGGGGACTTCCAATATGTTATCACCCAAATAAAATAAATTTATTTTTGATAGTATGAAGAATTTAAATGATGCAATGAAGGATATGAAGATCACTAACAGTTTTGAAGACCTCTATTTTTTATCCAAATTTCACAAGGTTGTGGTTTTGGTGGCTTGGGCGAGGATCAGAACATCTCATTAGTCATCGAAAGATGGAAGATAAATAGTAGGTGGAAAACCCTTTCGGAAGATAGGCATATTGCTGAAATTTTTACACCATCAGAACATTTTTAGATAGTGATCAGAGGTGTAGTCCTCTATTTTTCTGCCACTACGGAGAGGATAGTGGCTAAAGGTACCGCCACTGCGGAGAATATACCTGTTAAAAGTTATGATGGTGAGAAGATTTGGAGTTTTGATCACCAACATTGGGGATTCTTTATTCAATATGGCACTGCCACAGTGGAGGAAATACAGACTAAGAGTTCTGATCGTAGACGAAATCAGTTCAGGACTCAAAAAATTTAACAAATCGGAAAGTTAGTTCTCTAAGGTGCTGCAACGGTGTAGAATATAGTGACTAAGCGTTCTGATTCAGACTTCCAATGACCTTCAACGACGATGAAATCAGATCAGAAGAACTGAGGATTAAGCAGTGGCGAGGCAAAGCTGAAAGGTACCGAAATGTAGGTGATATGAAAAAGTAAAATGCCACCAAATCCAAGTAACAGAAGCAGGAACTTGAAAAGACTAAACTGTCAGCTAAATAGTTCATTGCGGAGCTACAATGGTGAAAGAGAAACTTATTGCGGGTTTCGAAACAATACAGACTCATCGACGTCAGAAATTTAAAGGACTAATGATCAGCCAGCTAGTTCCCTAGGGAGCCGCAAACGCGAGAAGCAAACTGACTACGACTTCCGATCGATGACAAGAAACATTTCAATAGTGCGACAATAGAATAAATTCGTCGGCGGTCGGAAGAACTAAGAACAATGGAGTGGCAAGCTAGTTCTCTATGGAGCCAGAACGACTAAAGGAAGAAATACTACAGGTTCCATGATCAGACGAAAATTTCAGTGTCAGAGGTGCTAAATACTAACCGGTGGAAAAATAGTTCACTGCAGAGCCACAACTGCAGAAGACAAATAGACAAGGCCTCTGATAAATTAACAAAAAAGATTTTGACAGTGTAATAGGAAATCGTTGGCGACCGGAGGAATAAAATACTAACCATCGGAGATTTTAGAACCAAGCAGCTTCATGGCGATCAACAAAACTAAAGACTAGTTGTCGGCACAATAGTCCATTAAGGAGCCGCAAGTGTGGCAAACATTCAAACTTGGGGCGCCGATGGCGTAGAATAAAAATCTCTCAATCAGCAACCGCAGTGGTAAACTATGGAAATATTGAGGAGTAAGGAGCCGCAACTATGGCAACAGTCAGGCTTGGAGTGTCGATGTGATAGAAGAAAAGGATTCTAATCGGTGACTGCAGCAATGAAGTTAAAAAAGTTTCAGGAGGATTTAACAAGACTGGGCACTTCAGTTAAAACACCGATACACTGACTGTTGGTGGCAATTTCACAGCAAACCAGCAGTGGTGGTTACCAACTACCACTTTAGTCATTAAAAGATTGCTCAGTGAACTAGATATTTGCATTAGATAAACAAATAGTTAGAAGGGTTTGATGCCCTAATCTGGAAAAGCTATTACTTTCAATTATTTTTGATGTAAACAGATCAGATTTTCAGGATCTGTAAGTTTTGTAAAAGGCTATAAATCCCATGATTATTTCAATAACAAGGGTTTGAATCTGGGGATTTATGAGCCTATTCCATTATCAAGCATCTCATTTGGTTTATTCTAAGTATAAGCTATTTTGTTGTGATTTATTCAGCCATCTTTTTCTTTACTATGTTTATTGCCTGAATGTGCATTTAGGTAATTTTAAGATTTATTAAAGGGCCTATAGCTATCATCCTATTGGTTATTTAGTAATATTTGATTTATAAACAACATCCTCAGCAGGATTTAGCCATTCATATGCATGTGTTATGTGTGTAATTCTGCCAGCCTGGTGAGTTCTCCATCCCTGCACCTTTTTGTCAAACTACTGAACAAGTTGTAACTAAAATCCTTGTGATTGAATGAGCTTCATGCATGTCTTGAGAGTGAGAGGTTATATAGGTTATCCAACTTGATCCAACTCAGAAAAAACCCAAAAAAACAGTTTAAGTTATTAGGCATCCTCAAGCTACAACCTAGAGGAGTTTCTTAGAGTGATAACAAAGTGGCGCCGTTGCCGGGGAGAGGAGATTGAAGCTCACCTTCCCTGGGATACAACATAGATCCATGCTTTGATGATAGACAAGGCTTGGACATTATTACGGTTGTAATCATCTATCTGTTGACTCCATTGATATAAGGTGGCTTCAAGAATACCAAGTACTAGAGTAAACCCAAAGAGGCCACCAACAACACCTGTTGCAGACCCATAGAAGGTCATCAAAAGAAAATCGAGTCCTTCCATTAGGATGGATTTACAAAAACTTCTCTTTTCCTGATCCATTCGAATTTAATAAATCTCCACTGGGAAGGACCCAGTTGATAAAAGATGAAGAGGCTGAATTCAAAATCCAGGTACTAGTTCAACAGTTTACTTTATGAACTGTTGTTATTTTTTATCATCTCCTTTATGCTTTTCCCTTCATGTGTTAAAAGAATTATCTTATGTTTTATATATTCTGGAGTTTATCAGCCTTCTTTTATAAATCCATCTGCAAAAGAATATTTGCATCCTGCTTATATTGTAGAAGGTGAATCAGTCGGTATGCCATAGCTCATCTATAAAAATGACTACTGTACCAAAATTCCTTCTAAATCTGATCAGCTCTGTAACCTTGAAGAAACCAAAATTGATTCAAAACCTATGCAGAGCCCAACACTCGATGCCATAACCTTTGAACCTTGTCAATAGATTGACATCCCTCATGATCAGCCCACAACCTTTCAAATCAAAATTAGGATGAAGATGTTTAATCCATTAAAAATACCCTCTCATCTTCATCCTTATCCTTTTGACTGTTATGAATACCTCCCTTGGTTTTCTGGAGAAAATCAAGCTTTGGATGAAAGGCACCTGGAATCTTTCGAAGACTTTATTGATCGTTTTCAGATTATTCATGAGGATGTAATCATGAGATTTTTCTCTAAATCATTGATGAGGGATGCTGCTATATGGTTCAAGAGTTTAGAAGCTGACTCCATTGGCTCTTGGACAGAATTCACCGATGCATTTTTGAAGCATCGGGGTGAGAACAAATCTCTGGATTTGTATCTCGCTGACTTCTATGCTTTGAAGAGAAAGGAAGATGAAACTTTTCCTATCTTCAATCGAATATTCTACAACACTTATCGTGCTATGCATTTTGAGATCCAACCCACAGAGACAACTGCCAATTTATATTATGTGATGGGACTACATTCAAAACTTTCCCTTCTTCTGCTAGAAAGGAAATCTTCATCTTTAAGCATTTTGTTTGAAGATGCTTTAGAGGCGGAGGAAAACATTTGTGCTTCAAGGAGAATCCCAGAGCAGTTTAATTTTGAGCTAGATAAACATTAGGATGAGTTAGATTTTGAATAGAAATATTACGAGTTTGAAGCAGATTTGCAACAGTGGCAAGCATGTGAGCTCCTGTCAGATTTAGAATCAGATTCTTCAGTGTTTGCAAAATACTCCCAAGACAGGTATGAATCTAGATTTTATGATCAGTTTGCAAACCAGGATGAAAATATAAATAGAGAAGAATATCTCCCTCAAGAGCTACCTCATCTCTCTTATGATCTTCACAACGAGGAAAGTTACAGTAACCAAGAGGAGCAATATTTCCAGGAACTATCTAATCTCTAGCTAGAACATCAGGAAGGTCTTCCTTCTCCTTATGAACTTGTTGCTTCAAATCATGATAAGGGTCTAGGTAATATTTTTCCAAATCTGTTTCAAAATTTTATTTCTGATACTTCTATACACGAGCCTTCATCTCTGTCCTTAGAATCTTATCTTGATGCTCCTATAGTCAACAAATACAGTGATGAGGAAGACGAGGTTAAAATTTGTGAAGACTTATTGTTTACTCAAAGTTCATCTAGTTCTTCTTTTCATCAGAGAGATGATAAAGAATGTGTGAATGATGTGATAGTTTCTTGTTACGAATCTGCTGCACAAAAGTTCAATACAAATTTTTTGGGTTTTGGTATATCCCACAAAGATATTATTGTGAAAAAGGAAATTTTTAGCTATGATCATGATGAATTCAAATTAAGTGAAGGGGAGAAGAAAAATTTAGATCAGCGATTGAGCTTGCATTTTTATCAGACAAAGGAAGAAGGAATCAGATATGAAGAGGAAGATGATGATCTGAAAAGTCCAGAAGAGCAAGGCATAACTCATCCTTCCCAGTCAAAGGTTGATCAATCTATAGTTAACATAGTGATCACTGAAAGCATCCAGTAACAAAATTTCATTAAGTTGGAATAGCAACATAAAAAGGTATTTCTTGTTGGCTTTTATGACCATGTTGTTGACTATCTGGAACTTATGAGCAGCATAGATATCAAAATATTTTTGACAGATGATAGTTGTTTCTGTCACCCTTTGAAACTACATTGCTACATGCTAGGGTTTCATTTATTTTTCAGGTCAAGACAAAGGTTAAGTTCAACAAATCAGCTTCTGACCTAGCTTCATTGGAAGCATGATGTCACGTGATAATAAGGATCTACTGATTAGAATTAGGAGTAGGAGTAGATAGGAAAATAAGCTCATAATATGAGCAGCTAGGTCATTTTCAGTTGTTTTCATGAATAAGCAAAGCAGGATATAGGTAGGGTGTAGTGGATCAGTTATAGAAGACAAATGACTCCATGCCCAATGGAACACTAGAAGATAGATTTAATTATTCTTTTTCAAGAAAGGCATTTTGGTCTAAGGCTCTTGGGACCTCACAGGGAGGTTCCCATCCCCGAGTAGGAGCTAGATGTTATCTCCCAAATAAAATAAATTTATTTTTGAAAGTATGAATAATTTAAATGATGCAATGAAGGATATGAAGATCACTAACAGATTTGAAGACCTTTATTTTTTATGCAAATTTAACAAGGTTGTGGTTTCGGTGGCTTGGGAAAGGATCAGAACATCTCATTAGCCACCAAAATATGGAAGATAAATAGCAAGTGGAAAACCCCTTCGGAAGATAGGCATATTGCTGAAACTTTTACACCATCGGAACATTTTTAGATAGTGATCGAAGGTGTAGTCCTCTATTTTTCTGCCACTATGGAGAGGATAGTGGCTAAAGGTTCCACCACTGTGGAGAATATAGCTGTTAAAATTTTCGATGGTGAGAATATTTGGATTTTTGATCACCAACATTGCGGAGTCTTTGTTCACTATGGCACCGCCACAGCGGAGGAAATACAGACTAAGAGTTTCGATCGCAGATGAAATCAGTTCGGGACTCAAAAACTTTAACATATCGATGAGTTAGTTCTCTAAGGTGCCACAACAATGGAGAATATAGTGACTAAACGTTCCAATTCAGACTTCCAATGAACTCCGACAGCGATGAAATCAAATCAGAAGAACTAAGGATTAAGCATTGGCGAGGTAAAACTGAAAGTTGCCAAAATGTAGGTGATATGAAAAAGTAAAATGCCGCCAAATTTAAGTAACAGAAGCCGAAAATTGAAAAGACTAAATTGTCAGCTAAATAGTTCATTGTGGAGCCACAACAATGAAAGAGAAACTTACTGCGGGTTTCCAAACAATATAGACTCATCGGTGTCAAAACTTTAAAGGACTAGCGATCGGCCAACTAGTTCCCTAGGGAGCCGCAATGGCAGAAAGCAAACTGAATACGACTTCCGATCGATGACAAGAAACATTTTGATAGCACGACAATAGAAGAAATTCGTCGGCGGTCAAAAGAACTAAGAACAATGGAGCGGCAAGCTATTTCTCTATGGAGTTGCAACAACGGAAGGAAGAAAGTCTACGGTTTCCGTGATCAGATGAAAATTTCAGCGTCGGAGGTGCTAAAGACTAACCGGCGGCAAAATAGTTCACTGCGGAGCTACAACTGTGAACGACAAATAGACAAGGCCTCCGATAAATTAACAAAAAATATTTCTATAGCGTAATAGCAAAATTTTCGACGACCAGAGGAATAAAAGACTAACCATCGGAGAGTTTAGAACCAAGCATATTTGTGGCAATCGACAGAACTATAGACTAGTTGTCGGCACAATAGTCCATTAAGGATCCGCAAGTGTGGCAAACATTCAAACTTGGGGCATCGATGGCGCAGAAGAAAAAGCTCTTGATCAGCGACCGCGGCGGTAAACTATGGAAATATTGAGGCCTAAGGAGCCGCAACTACAGCAGCAATTAGGTTTGGAGTGTCGATGTGATAGAAGAAAAGGATTCTGATTGGAGACTGCAGCAATGAATTTAAAAAGATTTTGGGCGGATTTAACAAGACTAGGAACTTCAGTTAAAACGTCGATACACTGACTGTTGGCGGCAATTTCACAGCAAACCAGTAATGGTGGTTACTAGCTACCACTTCAGTCATTAAAATATTGCCCAGTGAACTAGATATTTGCATTAGATAAACAAATAGTTAGCAAGGGTTTGATGCCATAATCTGGAAAAACTATTACTTTCAATGATTTTTTATGTAAACAGATCAGATTTTCAGGATCTGTAAGTTTTGTAAAAGGATATAAAGCCCATGATTATTTCAATAACAAGGGTTCGACTCTGGGGATTTATGAGCCTGTTCCATTATCAAGCATCTCATCTGGTTTATTCTAAGTACAAGCTCTTTTGTTGTGATTTATTTAGCCATCTCTTTCTTTACTGTGTTTATTGCCTGAATGTGTATTTAGGTAATTTTAAGATTTATTAAAGGGCCGATAGCTGTCATCCTATTGGCAATTTAGTAATATTTGATTTATAAACACCATCCTCAGCAGGATTTATCCATTTATATGCATGTGTTATGTGTGTAAGTCTGCTAGCCTGGTGAGTTATCCATCCCTGCACCTTTTTGTCAAACTACTGAACAAGTTGTAACTAAAATCCTCGTGATTGAGTGAGCTTCATGCATGTCTTGAGAGTGAGAGGTTATATAGGTTATCTGTCTTGATCCAATTCAGCAAAAACCCAAAAAAATAGTTTAAGTTACCAGGCATCCTCGAGTTACAACCTAGAGGAGTTTCCTGGAGTGATAACACAATATACAATCGAGTACATGAAGTACCTTTATATATACCTCAAGTGTATGTGAAAGGTCATTCAATATATCGATGGTACATGGAAGAACCGCATGAGTCTCAGGTTGTAGTGTAGACAAAGTAATGACAGCTCCTACATTTTACGACGCCCGAACACATCGCTAACTTATCACTCAAATTGCTAAAAGTTTTAACCTAGCACTACCATTAATTTTATCTTGTGCGTTTAGGTGGAACCATGGAGTGAAAACTTGAATTTAAAGAAGATGCACACTGATCTATATGATAATGAAAGTTTTCCTCTTCAATGAAATTATACCTAATAGATGGAGAGAGATTTACTTTTATTCCAAAAAATGCACACCCGAATGCAAATGCAATTCTACCTTTTCAAAAGAAAAGTGAAATATCAATGCACCTCAAACAATCTTTAAATCAAATAAAAAATAGATCTAGAAAACATCAAACTTAAATAAACCAAAAATGTTTCCTATCTTTTCATGCTTGAAAAAGATGCATAAAAGCTTAATGGAAAAGTGATTTCACTAATGTTTCCAAACAAAACTAACTCTAATGCACGCAAAGCTGAAAACAGATGTTTCTTCTTAATGAAAGTAAGATATATAATTTCAAACAATCATGCACAAAACAAAAAGAAAATCTTTCAACAACGCTTGAGAATAAATCAAAGGAGAGAGAAAACTAAAACTTTTGTTTGAAATAGACAAGGAAACGAAGAACCAATATTTCCTACCAAGCACTGAAAAAATCATCATGCAAAAGGAAACAAGAATCACCCCAAGAAAAGAAAGACTCAAAACAACATGGATCACTCATGCATTCCAAGTCCAAAACAAACCAAATCATACACAAGAAAATGAAATGTATATTTCCAATTCCAATGAATAATATCTATAGAAAAGAGCAAGAGGTTTCAAGCAAAGAAAATAATGTAAAATCCAATGCAAGAAATATAAACTCTCTTTGAATGCAGAAGGAATATAACAATCAAAGTGACTGCAGAATATACAATTCATTTTCATCAAAAAGTAAGCCAAAAACACACAAAAATCAAATTACAAAGTCTGGAACAGGGCCTACCTAGCACCGCGCAGATGAAGTTGCTGACAAGTGGTTTTGAGGTATAACTACTTCTTGCTCACTAGATTCAGGCAGTGGCACTACTTATGGCTAACTGGACTCAGGCGGTGGCACCGCTTCTCACCAAAGGTGCATGTGCGGTTCTCTAGTGTAATCACCTAGAATAGAAGGCAAAAGATAATTCAAGTTAAAAATTGATCAAATCAAGGTAAATATTGATGAATTGACAGTAAAAAAGAGCATATAAGGTTAAAATAGTTTAGATCTGAATAGATCTAAAAGTTTAAAACCAAAATTCACTAAGTTAGATGGCAGATCTGACTGAAGAGAGTTGGAGATGGAGCCTGGATTCAGACAAGGGTTCAAGAACTGAGGAAGATCAAATTAACTAATATTTGCACTTTTCCCTAGTGGATTCGCCATATTTGTTATCAGGAATATTGCACCTTCTAAGGATAAAAGTTGTTCCTCTGGTCTGAATGGTTCAGATCCAAAACAAATGAGTGAATGACAAAGGATGAAGACCTTCCCTGAATGCTATAGACACTTGGAATAATTATTTGATTGTGAACTTCTATACCTGCAAACATGTCAAACATACAAGAACATCAAAGCTACTAGAAAATCATCTACTTATCCATGCTAGTGACTAAGGAATCTAACAACATGTACATGTGAAATCAAAACAACAGTAATGTGGGATGGAAATCAGCTTTGCATTAAGAATGTATGGAGAAGCATACGAATTTTTCCTTATTGTCAATAAGCCCCTCCATAAGACAAACACTTCATCCCCATAAGCTCCAAATTTTCTCTCTATGTTCTCCAATGATTTGGACTAGGTACTCGATCCAACAGCATAACAATACCTCTATATTTCTCCCCCTCAACTATGGATATGAGCTTGTATTGATAAGGCTCAATGGATAGGAATGGTTGAGAGAATTGTGGGTGAGGTGGCTCCAAGATGCTACCAAGGGGGATCTTGAGCTCAAACTAACCCATATTTATAGGAATAAGGGAGGACATGAGGCTCATGATATAGAAGCCTCGAGAAACTTCTATTTTTCCCATTTTACCTAGGGTACCACTTTTGTTCCCTTATGACAGAGCGATTTAAATGAGAACCGCTTTGACACCAAAGACCATAGCCGGTGACACCACTTCTCTATAAAAGGATATAGGCGGTGCTGAGCAAGGTAGTGCTCATCAGCCACAAGGTAAGCATGGTGCTAGGTTTTTTCAAGTATAATTGACAAATAGAGCAAGTTTCCACTCTAAGTTTTGGGATTAAGGGCAAACATGGAAGTTAAAGGTCCAATCACATGATGGTGATAGGATTTAGGTAGAACAGATCCATATAACTTAATCAAATATGTGAATTAATAATCAATCCCCGTGTTTGGTGATTTCCCCCAATTGAAACTATGGTATGATTTTGCATGGAATTCTCTTAGGATCTCTCCCAAGGATAATGTAAAAGGACACATACATTAATTCTGAAACTAATTTGGAAAAGGAAGCATCAAGTTATCATTTTTTAATCCATGGTAAACAATAAAAATATATGGTGGTAAATAATCCTTTTTTTTGTAAGTGTATCGGTTGGACATGGTGTCCCTAATGATAGATGAAAGACCAAGTATGAAGGGTACACATAAAACTCGAGTGGTTGAGAAGTATGCTAATTGTGACTTTGTTCCCACAAAAATGACTTTGCATACTTGAAATCAAGGATATTGTATACATTATAAGTATCTATCATGGTCACAATTCCTTCATGTGTATCTTTATCACTCTCTATTCCTAGAATTAAAGAAAAAATAGAAAATAATTCTCAATATTTAGTGAAGATTCTAGTAATTTTCTAGGGGTTGGGGAGAACCTCACGATGGCCTTGATTACATCATAGTATATGGAATATAGTGGTTATATAGGCCTAATTGAGGTTATTGCATCTTTCTATTTGTATTTCATGGAATAGGATTATTGTCTCCAGAGAGGTGCCCAACATTTGCATGTTAGATATGGAATTAGTGTGAAACAACATAGTTTGGGCATTTGCGATGGTATGTTGGGACAATATCATTTTTTATAGGGTTTTGACTATTTGTCCCTAGGTAAATATTTCATATGAAATCCCTATAAACTACTTAGGAGAAGAATTATTCATATGCAGGGTGGTTGTGTGGGAAAATCCATTAATGAAGGGTAGGCCTTGGGAAGAGGATATATAATTAGTATAAGACTGTACTAGTGGAATGGGAGAAGGATATACTTGAGTTTATTGTCATGGTTGGATAGGTTGGTAAACATGAGAGGTGGGTTTAATATTGAAAAGATTTGGACTAACATGTAGGCTCTCAATAAAAAACTATATTGACCAGGTTTGGGATTCTCTAAATGAATTACCTAATAATCAAATCAAATAATGGAAATGACGTTGCTGGGGTGGTTCTTGACACTTGGTAGCTCAAACATGAATTATTAGGTGTATTTTTAAGTGATATTAGCTTATAGGAGGATCTGATAGTATTTATGGAGGATTGAACATAATGTGAAATGTGTGAATAAATGGTCGTAAGCATTTATACTAAGGAAATTTATAATCAATGGTTGAGGATATAGGTAATACATGTCATTCATGGTTTACCTAGGGTGGATCTAGTATTTTTTGTCCAAGCTAGAGGGACACATGGAAGTTCTTCATTGATTGTTAAGGGATAGCATGGATGGATCTCAGCTTTGAGGTTATGCCATTAGAGAGCAGGTTCCTCCCAAGGTTTTCCTTAATGTGGAAGGATAACACTAAGGAATCTTATTTTTTCAATTGAATCCCAACAATACTCCCGACTCATTCATCTATGGTGCAATCGAATCTATATCGTTGGCATAGATATGTCACATGCAAACTGGTGGATCTAATTTCTCTACGCAAATTACCTAAATCTATTGGTCCAATCTACATCATTTAAGATTGATAACCTCTGATTGTGCAAGTTGATGCGATTAAAAGTCAAGAATTGATTGATCAAATCTAACCCATCTATGAGACCCCCCCCCCCCCCCGTTACTACTTGATCACCTCATATTTCATAAATAATTGCTATTTAAAGTTGAGAATTTCTTGATAAAATCTGATCCATTCAGAAGAGGCCTCACTCCATCATGGCTTGATAACCTCCCATTGCACAAATGGATAGGATTTAAATTTAATAATTGTTCAGTGAATTTGGGCTATTGATGGGAGAACCCCTTAATTAATGCTTGAGTACCTTCCATTGCATGAATGACTAGGGTTAAAATTTGATAATTGCTTGGTGATTCTGGTCCATTTGTGGGAGACCCCCTTTCATTAAATATCGACTTGGTTTGTATGTGTGAATGACCTATATCCAACTATTAGAGATTCCTGGTGTGATATAGACCATTAGTTGGAGGATTTTTCCTATTGTTTTGTAATTGGGTGTACTCGCGTGGATGATATATATCAATTGAACCTCATATTGGTACATGGCATTGACCCTTAGTGCTCTGAAATATGGTCTTTACCCAACTTTATACCCATTCTATGTGGTTGGGCTAGGAGTTCAAATCATTAAGAGAGGGTGATCTTAGTCATTTAGATGGATAATATGTTCAATGGGATAATATGGGGAATTTATTGGACCATTACAAATATTATTCTAATCTCTATTTTTTTCATTAGTCTAGAAACCAAATAGTACCAATCCATGTGAATCATTCAAAACACATGGGAAGCACCCCAAAAATACATTGGAAGTTTAGGGCCTACAAAACTCCTATAAAATTGACAATGTGTGGGACTATTTTAGAGTTGGTGGTTAATTTTGATGTCTATTTGTATCTACCTAGATCAATCACCCCCTTTTAAGAAGCAATGGTCTCCATCACATCAATTTCCTCCATTAAATGGGAAAGCTTCCATTGAATTTGGTTCCCAGTGAACCACTTTCCTTGATGAAAAAATTACCTTGATTTGACAAACTTGATAGAATTGTATGCTTTGTTGGTATGTTTCATTTTTTATGGTGTCCATGATTTGGGTGAATATAACCTGGTAATTGCAATTAAGGTTGAGTTATGTGATGGTCAAGTGATGTTCCACCTTTGAGCTATCCAATAAATGTGGGAAATATGGTCAAAGAAAATTCATAGTAAATACTATTTGTGTGCCAAGGAACTCAATTTGTGTTTCTATTATGCTACTTTATGTTCAAATGGAATTATTGAAGGTACGTGGAAAACTTTTGATTATGGTCATTTTGAAACTCCCCTGTGTCTGCATGAATTGCAAGGGCTTGTGGTTAGTGTGGATGATCATAATATTTCCAAGAATATAATACTTCTATTGTTGACATGTTTGCACAATCAAGTAAACATATTTTTCATAAGCAGAGTATCTTTAAACGATGTCAAATATTTTCTCATTGACATGTTAATGTTGAGTGAGGAATACACAACAACATAATTTAAGGCATTTGTATGAACCTCAAACAATTTTTGTAGGTTAGTTAGATTAAGGATTTCCATTGAGAAGAAGTAATGTTTTAGATCCTTGAATTATGTACTACCTCAACTTAATCAAAACTGGGTTTGTCTTAACCCTGGGTCACCCAGTTCAAGGAATAAGTGATATGAAAGATCCTTGTTGCTGATAATTCTTACATTTAAGATACAAATTCCAAATATTGAGTGCAAGTTTAATGTAAGTCAATAGGGTTCCATTATCACCAAATAACCCTCTTCTATCTTTAAATTTGA
>LPNX011209814.1:253770-295338 GCA_001517045.1 Pseudotsuga menziesii | reverse complement strand
ATATATATGTTACTTAATTTCTTTTTTGGGTGGATGATGAGGCCAAAACTAGTGCCCAATATTCAAATAGAATTATATGGGATTAATGAGGACTCTATGAGGGATGAAAAAGGGTGATAGGTGAATACAATTGTTTCTGTAATCACACACAAAATTACTATGAAATAGGTTAAATATTAATTGCGGTTACATTTATATGTGTCTTTTAAGGGGTACTCAACTTATATACATTCTAAACCATTAAAGTACAATTGATATTCACATTTAAAACCACTATGAAACCCTTCGTTTGAATGAACAACACAATGTCTTAGATATGAATATGGAAACAACAAAGAATATGAAAATATGTTACATGTTTAAGGCATATTTTCCCAACAGTTGGATTTCCTACTTGAGAACTTTAAGGGAGAAGAAAATTAACATATTCCAGAACATATAACTCAATAATAGAATGATTATGGATATTCACACATGATAAGAGAAATCACCAATAATATATGTCGAGCACCCTATATGCAAGTAGATTACTACCAATGCACAGAGTGTACAATATTTATTGTCAACCTGGGAAAGTATTGTATTTCAAGGATAAAATGCACAGTATATGCTTAAACACAAAGTCACTGCAATTGAACAATACTATCCTATGTTCAACTATGCTCATCCCAAGAATCTGTGTAATCCCACTTATCTTCTAAATGCTACAATCACAGTTACCTTCTGCTATGCTTTAATCTAGAAATGGAAAGATAAACATAACATCCAAATTACAATTGCAGATGAAAGGAAATCCTATTCGCACCCTTGAATAATTAATTCACCTATTCAATCTAATTACTCTGGAAAACAACAAGCGCAAATTGAATGTTGATCTAGGAATTCAAAGGAAAGGATTGAGTCGGATACTCTAAGAAACTGAAGTGCAAGAATAAGATTCAGTAATCATAACAATGAAAACAAGTTGCAGAGATTCATGGAACAACATCTAAAGATCTCAGGATGAACAGAGCTGTTACAGTTACCACACAAATGGCATAAAAGGTAATTATCTACTCAGTCGAATGTCACACTGTACCACTACAGATATTCAAGGAACGCAATCGCAACACACTGTAAATCAATACTTACTACAATTGCTCATGAAAGGAATAGAATCAACATAACATCACATGACAAAATGAATTAAAAATTCCTAATTTAACTCAGCAATCTCTGTGGAAGGCGGGCCCAACCTTCACACAGAAATGCTGGCTGAACAGGCGAAGAACTCTTAAATCAGAAGTAACTCCTTGTATTAAAAGACAGATTGGTTATGTTGGTCACTATGGGTAGACCCAGGTTTACTTGTTATGTACCAACAACACCCCTATCTCATTGGACCTTTCGGCGACAGAGCGCAGAACGGACTGAAGTCTCACCCGAAGTGATCTGGATGGGTTGGCTGAAGACTCAAGTGTCCTCAACCAGGTTCTATAGCATCCTGGTGGTTCTTGTCTCTTCCCATCCAGTAGGATCTCTCAGCACTGAGCATTTTCCCTCCTCCTAGCTGATCTGCTAGGGGACTGGCTCGTAGCACACCGCCGCTTCTAGGACGATGCACAAACTATCTCCTCTGCTCAACTCTTATCCTACGATATCTCACACCACGGCTCCTCCAGCAGTGCGGTATCACCTTTCTATACTGTGAAATATTCTATAGTAAGACTTCAATATGACTCTCAAGGACCAAAATCTTCCTTTCTTAGTATAATAGTTAAGCTAAACAACCTCACTTAGACTCCTACAGTCTAATATGCTTAACATCGACTATGCTCAACTTGCTGAGCTAATATGCAGAAATCACTTAACGCTGTAACTACAACTGTCGTGCATCAAGCACTGATAACTCATATAAAGAATACTTAATAGATTCAACTCACAGTTAATATTCCATACTACTGTAAACTAAAGATAGCATACATTCACTCAATAACTGATAGTAAATTTCATGCAATGAATAAAAGATAAGAAATAAGTAATGCACAATCACATGAATAGTCGTACAACACACGAATTTTACGTGGTTCACTTCTAGGGGGGAAGCTACATCCACGAGAACTAGTTTTTATATTATATCTTGAGAGAGTAAACACAGTTCTGCCGCAACTTGATATGTAGCTCGAGATATTCTGGGAAACTCCGCACACACAGCCAGGAGCCCTTCTCTCTTAGATCTCTTCTCTTATATTTCCTTCTCTTACAATATACTCTTCCTCTCTCTCTCTCTCAATCCCTGCGGATTGTTCAATCCCCGTGGATTGTTACATACATGCTCAAGGAGCCAGCTACTAGTTATAGTAATATAATATAGACTGAATAACAGGACTAGAGCTCGACTCTTACAATACTGCAAAATGACTATGAGCTCACAGACTAACTGACTCTCTAACTCGTTAATTGTTTGAATAGCTAACCTTTTACAATACAAGATACATGCTTATATAGGCGGCCTGAAGGTCTCACCATTACAAAATTGTTGGCCTGTCCCAACAGTAACCCAAAACCCTAACTACAAAAGTCGGCCTATCTGTACTTTGCGCTGCCGCTTTCCGTCACACCATAGCTCTCTGCAGTCTTCCATGCTTCCCGACACTGATTGTGGGTATGGGTGCCACTTTCTTGGTTGCTCCCCTTCTGTCCTTCATCTTCAATACCTCGGACTTGTTGCTCCTTTTCCTTTATGAGGGTAGCTGAGCCCTCCTATCTTCGTCACTGCCTTAAGTGTAGTGGTAGATCTCTCTCTTCTCGACCGCTCAGGTACTATTCTTCTTTGACTTCTCTGTCCTGACATAGTAGCTTTTCCTGTAGCTACGGGACCCTACTCCAACAGTCCCCTAACACTTACTTGTGGCTCGTCCTCGAGCCACTAATAGCTGGCTTCTCCTGCTATAGCTTCTCCTTGGCTTCCTGCAAACTCCTTTCGAACCTCTGTCGAAGTCCTATGACTTCATTGTTCATAGCTTCGACACACTCTTGTGACATCTCAAGCATAGCTTGACTAATGCTAGAGTCTTCTGTATCATCAATTTCACTCTTACTTGTTTTTTCTTTCTATCATCTTTGGCATCATTTTCTGTAAACCTAGTTGGTAGGTCTCTCCTATCTTTTCATAGATCAGCAGCTTCGTTAAGGATCTTGAGCTTTTGAGAGGGCCATCCCTAGATATCCTTTCCTCTTTATCTGGGTTAGAGCTTGCATCACCAGGAAAATATAAATCTGTATCTTCCGACCTTCTCAAACATTTCGTTTAGCATGGAGCCTTTCATACGAAAACTATACAAACCAGGAATTCCATTCCGAGAACAAGCCTTTTTCTGCATTCTAAAGTCCTGCTTGTTTGGTTTGTTTTCCTCTTTCACTTTTCTTCTCACCAAAACGCTCCAGGTATTCATGCTGCCTATGATCTTCATATTTTCGTTTCTTTGCCTCGGCAATCTCTTGTTCTTCTCTTAGGTGATGAGATTGTTGATGTAATTGTAACTTCGAAATGTATTCACTTGTATTTCTTATCTACTGTAACCCGATGTTTATTCCAGGATGTATTTGAGTCATGTCATGCCCCGATTTTCCGATCGGGAAGTTTCTATAATGAGAAAGTCATGTCAAGTCATTGTGGGGATCCCTCCTATTGGTCAAGGGTTAAAGTCCCCACAGTTGTGGGGCCCTTGGGTTATTAGAATATCCTAGTGAAGTTGACCCTAGGTGAGTCATTGTAAGTTGGGGCAATAGTCCCCACCATTGTGTTACCCTCCTATTGGTCAGAGGAGGCAAAGTCCCCACAAGTGGTGGGGCACTATGGTTATTAGACACTCCTAGAGATGTTGGCTCTAGTAAGTAATTGTTAAGTAAGGCCGACATGTTGGAGTGCACTTCAAGTGAACGAAAGAATATAAATAGAGAGTGAGAACCTCTCTATTTATCACTTGCAACATACATCACTCACTCACTCAAGTGTGGCGCGTTAGTGAGGAAGGAAATACACTGGGACTAGACAAGAAGAAGACTACTACTATCGAAAGTGCATCTTACTGTTTTGGGCTTTTACTGTTTTGGTGCTGATTCTATCTCTAAGGAAGTTGTGGGGTTTTCTCCTTTATGGTTTCCCCGAGGAAAACTCTTTGTGTCTCTTGTCTCTTGTGATGTGCTTATGTTTTATTGCTGTGCTTGTTATTCTCTCAATGAAAAGATCCTAAGATCATAATTCTAGCTTATATGATGAAAAACTAGCATGGTATCAGAGCTAACCAGAGAAGAAGACATTGTGCAGCTATAGAAGCTAGGTATTCTTACTTTTTGGGTCTCTCTCCACAATCTATCAGCAAAAGTATGCTAGGATGACTCTTTATTGAAGGGTGCATCTTTCTGTCGAAGCAGAATTCGATTCCGAGCATTTTCAGTTTTCGATGCGGAAGTTAGGGATTTCTACAGAAGAGGAATTTTTGAGTGAGACCCACATACGATTTTTCTCCTCATCAAAACTGAAATTTAGAGACCTGGATCAATAAATTTGGTTGGGTGAAACTCCGAGAAAGTCAAACCCTAGTTTGACCCCGAGCTTGAAAAACCCTAAATACTAAAACTAATAAGTTTTGGTACAGTCGCTATATTCCGAGGTTGGAAAAGTCTCAAAAGCTGAAAATTGTAGGGGTCGAAGACACAATCCTGATGTACACCGTGTCCAAATTTCAGCCTTATATTCGCTATATTCTGGGAGCTATGATCCCTCCAAGTTAGGGTTCCATCCTCTTCCAGAATTCATCCCTAAACATGACACCTAGGGAGAATTGCAATATCTTGGGCTACAGAGGTCCAAATGGAATTCCTGAAGATTTAATAGAAAGGGAACGGACTTTAATTTCGGTGGTATGAATATCAGACTCAGAAGATGAACTAGTGACACGTGGAATTCCGTACAACTTCGTTGTTCTGAACAGTCCTGTAACAAGCCACCTTGGGAAAAGGATCATAAATCCCAAATGGTGAAACAAATTCTGATGAAACTTATGGTTTTGGATCAGGGACATGTGAGGTTATCGCAGTGCCAAATTTTAGACATAGAGGAGCCGTAATTATGGAGATATCACAGAAACAGTAACAAGCATTTCTGCAGAAGAAATTGGAAAATTAGGGCTTCCCGTTCCGGGAGCTTCCCTCCACTGTTTTCAAAAAAGGAGTACATTGGATAGTTCCATTTGAAGAGATATATCTGTCTATCCAATCAGATCTGAAATATTCCAAGTTTTGAAAATTAGGGTTTTTGTGACAAACCCTAGATCAGCCAGGTCCGGAACCAAGACGGACACCTCAAATTGGTAAGATCTAATCCTTTGTTATTTTCATTTGAGGTTCTCATTTCAAAGTGATCTATCACATCAGCTTGATGATAAGCTTGGTGAAGTTCACAAATTTCAAGCATAAGAGTATTTGATCTCTCTGAAGAAAATGGATTGGACACCTACATGAGTATAGAGGTTTCAGTTCCAGAGGGAGATGAGGCTAGAAGCCTTACACAAGAAGAACTTGGTCAAGGCCAAGAAGATCATTGTTGATTCAGTCACGAATCAAATTGTACTACAAGTGTCTTCCATAAAGACACCGATGATGTTTTGATTCCTTGTCCAAGATATTTGAAGGAAAGAACATAGATCGAAATATGACCTTAAGAAACTAGTTGAAGGAAGTGAAGATCTATAATGAAGAGACCTTGCAGTCATAAGAGTCTCTCAAATCAAGAGCAACTTGAAGTGGTAAAAGAAAAGGTAAAGAATGCAGAAGTGGTGATGGCCACCTTGAATGGTCTCCCAGGATCATGGAATTCATTCATTCAAAGAATGTGTGCCAGAAAGAAGTAATTACTTTCAGCAGACTCCGAGAAGAAGAACAAGCTCGATTCATAAGAAGAGAAGGGAAGATGGAAGAAACTAAAGATCAAGATCTCACCATCCAAAGAAGATCCCTCAAGCAATGAGGAATATGAAGAACTCAACTATTGAAGAAATTCTTATCCACCTTATCTTTTGGATAAGAAACGATGCTATTATGAATGAAGAAGACGATGAAGCTGAAGGATCAAGGAGCAGTCTACCCATGAAACAAATAAAGATAAGTGTTCAATTATCATTTCATTGTTTTGTTATGCATTTGTTTATATTCAGTTATTGTATTATGCATGATAGGATATTTGCATTAATGACAGTATACTACTAATATGCATGTGATGGGTAAGTAGCTCATGGTTCTATACAAATTCTCCATTGCTACTTATCTAGAATGAAACCTCTTTGCTGACATATTGGATTAGTGCACAATCTCAATGTTGTCCTGGTAGAGATGGAAGGCATCTAGAAAGTTTTCAGTGAGATATGGATGAATGTTGTATTGGCTAAAGTAGTTGCATGATCATATATTTATGCATAAGAACTTGCCAGTATAAATATTCCTTATGAAATGTTTCTAACCATACAAATGCATTTGACTTGTAGGAAAGACTGCATACATAATCGCCTACAAGCAAAGAAGAATGAAGACTTGTTCCGAAGAACAAGTGACGACATTTCAAGACAAAGAATAATATGACGAGTGCAGTGACATCATTGATGCAGAACCTTCCAGCCATGAAGAAGAAAGGGAGTACCAGTTCAAGAAGAATGATGTCAGGGCGCAGTATCGAGACCTGAAGAGAAGTTCATAGTTCCATCATGCAGTAGATGGAAACATCGTGGGATACAAAGCAAGATTCGTAGCACGAGGCTTCTCACAAAAGGAAGGCCCAGACTACGAAGAGACATTTGCAGCCAGTAAGAGTTGAAACACATACATGATGAGATTGATGAAGATATTAACCTTTTCTACAAGGTTGAAGATGCAAGTCTGTACACTAGACGGTCACATAGAATATTAGTAGCATAGGAAGCTACTTGTCACTCCGGTACAGAATGTTCAGTGCATAGAGTACAGAAGACAGAGGGAGTATGATGCTCCTCTTTAGAGGGAGTGACTGCAGAAGATCCTAAGGTTTGACATGGTACGAAAGGATGGATAGATTACTGATGACTCTAGGCTTTACTGAGAGTAAACTGGATTCCAACCTTTTCCTCAAGGTTGAAGACGGAAGACCAGTGATTCTCCTGTTATGTGTTGATGCACTATTGTTCTAGGCATGGAAGTGTGTACAAGGGAAGTATGCACTAGAGATCCTGAATAGGTTCAAGACTATGGACAGCATGACCACACCTATGGAATTGAACATGAAGCTATTGAGTGATGCTTCATCAGAGACGGTTGATGCTACGATGTATCATCAGATGATTGGGTCATTGATGCACCTGACGAACACGAGACCAGACATTTGCTTTGCTGTGAACACCTTGAGCTAGTACTTGACAGATCCGAGAAGTGTTCACTTGATAGCTGCAAAGCATATTCTAAGGTACCTGAAGGGTACAGTTGATTATGGGCTCAAGTATGATGTGAATCAAAAGATTAACCTGGAGGGTTATGTTGATTCAGATTGGGCAGGCAGTTCCATCGACAGGAAGAGTAATTCAGGATGTTGCTTCAGTTTGGGATCAGGTGTGATCTCTGGTTTAGCAGGAAGCAATCCTATGCTGAGTACAATTGAAGCAGAGTATGTCGCAGCTTGTTCAGCTAGTTGTGAGGAAATATGGATGAGGAAGCTACTATCTGATTTATTTGATCTCTAGTTGGATGCTACTTGTATACACTGTGACAACCATAGTTGCGTGAAGTTGTCAGAGAATCCAGTGTTCCATGACAAGTCAAAGCACATCGAGATCAAGTATCACTATATCAGGGATATGGTGCAAAGAGGAGCAGTGAAGCTCCAGTATGTTGCGACGGAGGAATAGATCGTTGATGTATTGATGAAGCCATTAGCCAGAGTGAAGTTTGAGTACTTCAGGGAAAAGCTTGTTGTTCTCTAGATCGAGGTTTCCTCCAAGGGAAAGTGATGAGTCCCATATCCATTCTGACATGGTGAGAGGATTGGTTCCTTCCATGGTCAGATGTAAGGGCTGAGCCATTCTGTCATGGTGAGAGGATTGGTTCCTTCCATGTCAGATATGAGTGCTGAGATCCATAGCCATTCTAACGAGTAGGTCAGATATAAGGGCTGAGCCATTATTTCATGGTGATAGGGTTGCTCCCTTCCATGTTAGATATGAGTGCTGGCCATTTTATCGAGTAGGGCAGATGTAAGGGCAATTGCCATTCTAGGAATGGAGGCACCTGGTCAGTTACCAAGATCACTCAATGCAAGACTGAGTAGCCATTCTGATGTGATAGAGGGATGTGTTCCCACTTGATCAGATCTAAGGTTTGAACCATTCTATCATGGCTAAAGGATTAAGTTCCTTCCATGTCAGATGTGAGTGTTGGCCATTCTGACGAGCAGGTCAGATGTAAGGGAAACTGCCATTCTCTAGGAGAATGGAGGCACCTGGTCAGTAACCAGGTAGCTCAATCGAGGACTGGGGGCCATTCTGATATGACTACTAGGATGTGTTCTCATAGGATCAGATGTGAGTGCAAGCCCTTCCATCACTGTGATAGGATGTGTTCCTATCTGGATGGATGTAAGTGTAGAGCCTTTCTGGAGCGACTGAGGGATGTGTTCTCATGTGCTCATATGTAAGTGCTGAAATCTCTCATCACTGTGATAAAATGTGTTCCTGTCTGGATGGGAGTCTTCCATCACTATGATAGGATGTGTTCCTGTCTTGATGGATGTGCCCTTCTGACGACTAGGTCAGATGTAAGTGCTGAAATATTCCATCACTGTGATAGGATGTGTTCTTGTCTAGATTGGAGTCTTCCATCACTATGATAGGATGTGTTCCTGTCTGGATGGATATGCCCTTTTGACGAGTAGGTCAGATGTAAGTGCTGAAATCTTCCATCACTATGATAGGATGTGTTACTGTCTGGATGGGAGTCTTCCATCACTGTGATAGGATGTGTTCCTGTTTGGATGGATGTGCCTTTCTGATGAGTAGGTCACATGTAAGTGTTGGGCGAATACCTACATGATGGGTAGGACTACAACCAGCATGAAAAAGGGCTGGCTCTGTAGAAATTCCTGTGACGAGAAGAATCATGAGATAGCACCAGTGATGATCCAGATCGAGTGATGATCCAAATCCAGTGATGACAGCCAGTGATGATCCAGATCAAGTGATGATGGAGATCCAGTAATGATGAACTAGCAGTGATGATCCAGATCGAGTGATGATCCAGATCCAATCCAGTGATGTTGATCCAGATCTAGTGATGATGTTCCATGATGATCCAAATCGAGTCATGATCTAGATCCAGATGAAGATGACTTGAAAATGAAGATGAATTACAGATAAAGATGACTTGAAGATAAAGATGACTTTGAAGATGACGAAGACCTAACGATGACCCAGATGATACAGAGAAGAAGACTTGTGCTAATAAATTGTGTCAAGAGAATGCCTGCCTAGTTAAGAGGGAGTTTTGATGTAATTGTAACTTCGGAATGTATTCACTTGTATTTCTTATCTATTGTAACCCAATGTTTATTTCAGGATGTATTTGAGTCATGTCATGCCCCGATGTTCCGATCGGGAAGTTTCTATAATGAGAAAGTCATGTCAAATCATTGTGGGTAACCCTCCTATTGGTCAAGGGTTAAAGTCCCCACAGTTGTGGGGCCCTTGTGTTATTAGACCATCCTAGTGAATTCGACCCTAGGTGAGTCATTGTAAGTCGGGGCAATAGTCCTCACCATTGTGTTACCTTCCTATTGGTCAGAGGAGGCAAAGTCCCCACAAGTGGTGGGCACTAGGGTTATTAGACACTCCTAGAGATGTCGGCTCTATTAAGTAATTGTTAAGTAAGGCTGAAATGTTGGAGTGCACTTCAAGTGAACGGAAGAATATAAATAGAGAGTGAGAGCCTCTCTATTTATCACTTGCAACATACATCACTCACTCACTCAAGTGTGGCACATTAGTGAGGAAGGAAATACACTGAGACTAGACAAGAAGAAGACTACTACTGTCGGAAGTGCATCTTACTGTTTTGGTGCTGATTCTATCTCTAAGGAAGTTGCGGGGTTTTCTCCTTTATGGTTTCCCTGAGGAAAACTCTTTGTGTCTCTTGTCTCTTGTGATGTGCTTATGTTTTATTGTTGTGCTTGTTATTCTCTTAGTGAAAAGATCCTAAGATCATAATGCTAGCTTATATGATGAAAAACTAACAGAGATAGGTCATCTTCCTTTTTCCATTTCCTTGTTTTTCTCATTTTTACTTTCTTCCTGGCTGTAGATTTATTCTCATCATTCTTCTGCTCTGTTTTCTTATCTTCAGTGATTGGCTCATCTTTTTGCTTCTCTGTAGCAAATAATTTGATGACATCTTCTACATCCTGTGCCTGAATCCTCATCCTTGGTGGCTGTCTGCCCTGTGATGTACCTAATTTCACAACCTTGGGCAGCGTTGTCATAATGGGCACAAGTCCACCACGCTGGAACCTTTGCATAATGTCCTCTAAAGGCTCCGTCCTGGACAGAACCCACTCAATGCAATACTCTGGATTGGCAATGGCTGCAAAATTGGGGAAACTAGCACTCTATAACTGGGTTATCTCTTCATAGGGAAAACTCTTCAAATTGCTCTGTAACTCTTAGAAATTGCAAAAATAACTCTTCTGTATGAATAATCTTTGAATTTATAATGAAGGCGGTCATTTATGAAGCAACGGTCACTCAAGCTGGACCCGTCAGTGGTATTAATTGCATGGACAAGACAATACCCATCGTTTCGATCCTCATTAATTGCTGAAATCCAATCAAATTTCCCTCGAAACTTGTGTGCTGACGGTGGTCTCGATCAAGATTTAGCAAATCCATAAAAATCATTATACTGTTGCCAAATCTAGGGTAACGTATACTGGTCATCTCTGTATTAACTGCTTATCAGAAGGCGAAGTGACTGGCCCTCTGTCCCTTTTCGAAACTATATACGTGGCAGGGGGGACATCGCATTGCTGCGATGCCACACCGCATCGTTCTCAACTATAATGATAGCGTGAGACTCCTCAACATTCAAAAATCCATAACGTTCAAAGACTTGCGCAAAATAAACTCTTTTTTTTTTTTTTTTTACCACAAGCATCCTATGACTTGCGCAAAAATAAACTGTCCTCATGCGATTCCTTATACTTAGAATACTTAGAACTTTTTACCTGCTGGTGTGGAGTAATTACCAGTGTGATGCCTCCTTTCAACTACACTGGACATCTGCACTCACAAAGCTGTCCGAGTTAGGGCTGAGAGGTGAAGTAGCTGTCACTATAGAGCTTAAGCCTACTGCCATTAATCAACATAGGAAGAAGCTCCCCATTCAGTTTGCTGAGCTCAACGGCACCTCCTTCTATAACATACTAAATCTGATATGGCCCCAACCAATGCATCTTGAACTTCCCTGGAAATTTAAAAAACTTACTATCATACAGGAGCACTAGGTCTCCTATCTGAAAACTCTTACTCTTAATGTGTCTGTCATGCCAAGTGCCTTCTGCACTTTCTAATGGAATCCTGTGATGAATCTGTCTTCCTCTAGGGCAAGCATTTGTGCTAGCCTTTCATCCATCGTATATGTATCAGTTATATCGGTAATTTGAGCAACTCTTAAACTGGGAATAATATATTCCATAGGCATAACAGCCTCTTGTCTATACACCAAACTGAAAGGTGTATGTCCTATAAGTTTCTTGCATGTAGTCCTATAAGCCCATAATATAGCATTAACTCTGAGGTCCCTATCATTTCTTTGGTTGTTACAGATCTTAGTAAGGAATTTTCTAGAATCTTGTTAAAGGCCTCCACCATACCATTAGCTTGTGGGTGGTAGGGAGTGCTCTTATGGTGTTGGATCTCGAATTCCACCATCAAGGCCTCAATAGTGCGGTTCAGAAAATGTGTGCCTTGATCACTCATCAAAATTATTGGACCTCCAAATCTACTAATGATGTTCTCAAAAATGAACTGTGTGGCTGTACCAGCATCACAATTCCTTACTGCTTTAGCCTCTACCCACCTAGTGAGGTATTTTGTTCCTGTGATGATGTATCTCGCACCAGTTCATTTTCCTGGTGGGTTGATAGGACCCACAAAATCTATATCCCACTTGTCAAATGCCCGCAGCGTAATCTGTGGTCGCAGCAGCATTTCATCTCTCCGTGAAGGTTTTCCTACCCTATGGAAGATATCACAACATCTGCAAAACTCCTTAGTGTCTTTGTGCAAAGTAGGCCACCATAACTCTGCAGTCAGGATTTTCTAAGCAGTCGGCTTTCCTGCGAAATGACCTCCTGCAACACCTGAGTGTGCTTCTTTGATAATGGCCTCTTTCTCGTGTGGCATCACACATCTGCGCAAGACTTCATCGGGACCTAACTTATATAGGTGTCCTGCGATCAAAGTGAAGTCTGCTCCTTTCACAACTAATTGTCTATTTTGCTGCTTAGTGAAGTCAACTAGTGCCCACCCTGTAGTGAGAAAGTGAATAATATCCTCGTAGTATTCATCTGCGATCTGGATAGAGAATAATTGCACATCTGAAAAATTATCCTCTAAATTACTTGGTTCTTCTCTTGAGTCTATTCGTGATAGATGATCAGGTCTAGCATTCAATCTTCCTGGTTTTACAATGATTTCAAAATATTACTCCTGAAATAGGAGTAACCATCTACAGATCCTTCCCCCTAACACTGGCTTATTGACCAAATACTTTAAAGTGGAATGGTCAGTAAACTTCTTGAATGGGGCACCCAACAAGTAGTGCTTGAACTTCTGTAGAGAATACACCATAGCTAATCCTTCTCGTTCTGTAGTGGTGTAGTTATTTTTTGCTGTCGATAACTTTATGCTGGAGTATGCGATCAGATGATCGATACCTCCTTCTCTTGGCTGCGTTAAGATGATGCCCAGTGCGATGCCAGATGCATCGACATGAACATGAAATGGTTTGCTCCAATCTGGGATTACTAATATGGGTGTTGTAACCATATTCTCTTTAAGTGTGTCTAAGTTGTGCTGGCATTCCTCATTCCATAGGAATTTCACGTCTTTCTTTAAGAGCTTTTCCATCAGTGTTGTGATCTTTGCATAGCCCTTTATGAATTTTCTATAGTAACCGGTATGACCAAGCACTATTCTCAATTGCTTGACTAAGTTAGGTGCTGGGAGATGTACAATGATGGCAATATTTGCAGGATCTACGATCAAGCCTTGTCTGCAAACAATATGACCCAAAAAATACCAAATGGTGCATAGAATATACATTTCTTCAAGTTAAGAGAAATCTGATATTGCCTACATTTCTCTAACATGAGCCTTAAATCTCCTATATGCTTGTCTATTATTCCAAATACATTCCAATCATCAAAATAGACTTCTACGAATTTATGGATGTATTCCTTGAATACAGCAACTACTACTCTAGAAAATATAGCTGGTGCATTTTTAAGACCAAAGGGAATTACCGTATACTAGAATGAGCCCCATTCTATTGCAAAGGTGGTCTTATGTCTATCCTCTAGATGGATTCTGATTTGGTGATATCCTGAAAATCCATTAGTGAAGGAGTAGACCTCTTGTCCTCCCACATTGTCTAAAACCTCATCAGTAAACGGTGTCGAAAATGGGTCATGAAGCGATGTGTCGTTGAGCTTGTGCAAATCGACATAGATCCTGATGTCTCCTTTAGTTTTCTTTTCTTGTATGACCATGGGACTAACCCATTCACTTTCTTCTACTGGATCAATGATTCCTACTGCTAGCATCTTATCGATCTCATCCTTAACTTTTTCTTTATAGCAAGGATTCAATCTGTATGGACGCTGCTTAACTGGCCTAGCATCCTCTTTCAATGGGATCCACATTACTCCTAGATCTCCTACTATTCCCTTCATCTCTGTGAACTTAGTGGGAAATAAGTCCTGATAGTCGTGTAAAATATCTGCAATGTGTCCTACTATTTCATCATCCCAATAGTCTCCAATAGAGGCAAACTTTGGTTCTTCTTCTGTGCCAATATTGATCTTTTTAATCTTGATAGGGTCTGTGATAGCTGGAATCTCAAGTTTTGGTCCATCAACATCATGAGTCCCTTTAGACTCAGGAATGTTGATACTACGAGGATTCTCATCCTCATCATCTGACTCTGCTATGAAGTTGTAGCACTCTACCGCCTATTCTAACTAGATAGCCCAATCAGATTGAGTAGACATTGATTGGGTACAGTCATCAAATATCTTAGTTTTTATAACACCTAGGGCCTGATCAATGCTCGGATACTCAGATTCAAAAGTGAAAGTGAGTAGAAAGCTGTCTATCATAAGTGGCCATGTGATGGTTCCTCTGCACAATTCTATCTCCGTGTACCAATTCCTTGGCACTGTGTCTAAAGTGTGAATGAATAGGTGAACCCATTCATCCTTTGGAATTGTTGACCAACTCTGTTCGCAAATCTGAATATGTGACCTGGGGTCACTTTCTCCTGTATATTTATGCTGTAAGGGCTCCTTGTCATGAGAGAACCTGATCGCCATCAATCTCTAAAAGTCATCCCATGATGTGATGTGTTCTTTATGTGCATGCCACCATCTTGCAGGTGTGGCTTTTACTGCAAGGTCAATAGTTGTCATCCTCTGCTCCTGAGGAATTTCCTGCTCAAACTACTGTAAGAATTCATTGACATCTGCTAAGCCATGAAATGACAGAATATCAATAATCTCTGTTCCAATCCATCGCAGTGACTTAGTCATAAACGAACATTTGGGAGCTGAGACTTCGTAAAGTATGTTCTGCCAGTTCTCTATACCAACATTCGAGTCTGATGTGCATGAGCTGTCGCATCGCCAACTAATGTTTCCTTCTGCGGTCGGGTTCATGTAATCACTCTGATTAGCTGTCATCTGATAGAGGCTCTCCATTTTAAGTGCCTCTTCCTCTGCTCAGATAGGTTCAATATATCTAGGACCCTGAAAAGGATCCAACGGTGCGATGACCTGGATCTGACTATCCTCAAAGTTCATTTGTCTTCTCTTTAAATCGATAACAGCCATGTTATCGATAGCCCAATAAATACCTAGTAGAGCTGGATATGGTCTACTATCGCCAATGATCTCTATAACTTCAAAGTCGACAGAGCTGCAAACTCCGTCGATATCAACTGGCACCTGTGGTAATCGACCCAGTGGTGATACCCTCTACTGATTGTCTAAGCGCAGATGGATAGGTGATCTTGCAAGCTTAGGGCTACCCATTTGTTCCCATGTCTTCTTAGTCAGAACATTAACTTTTGATCCTAAGTTTAGGATTACCTCATCCATTTCAAATTCTCCATCTTGTGCTGTAAGTCTCATCTCTCTTCATATTCTTGTATGTCCCATAATACTATGAACATCATGCTGCACACTGCTCATGGAAGAAGATGGATGACACTGATCTATGATGCGTTGAAGCTCTCCGATAGCTTTCTCATTTCTAATGAGTTTCAAGCAACTCCATAGGAAGGATTGTACACTTCCCGTCGACTCATCCTCTTCGCACCTTCCCGATGTGTTAGCCTGTGATATTTGCACATGACTAACGCCACAAGGTGTTTGTTGCGGTATGCCTCTGCACAGCAGTACCTGTGATCCTGATGGTGTAGGGTCACCAAAGGAAGTTTGAGCTTCCTGGAATGTTTCTTTATTCTTTTGCGGGTCGAGTGGTGTTGATTTCATAGTGGCTTTGCACACCCACTCAGGACCTGTGTTCTTTGCATCATCTTGTGATGTTCTACTAGTAGAAGCACCACTGCGAGTCACAATATTGACTCTTGGTTCTGGCTCTTTCTGCTCAACAGTAATAAGCTAGATGTTCTGGTGTACTGCTGGCTTCGGTTCCCTAATTTTGGCTATCAAGGTAGGAAATTCTTCTATAGCGTGATCGTAATATTTGCAATAGTTACATGTGGTAGTAGGGTTCTAACAATCCCTATCATAATGTCCTACAATTCCATAGTTGTAACAAGTAATAGGTCCACAGCTACGGCCAAAGCCTTCTCCATGGCCAAAGCCTCCTCCACGGCCAAAGCCTCCTCCACGGCCCCGTCCTCTGAATCCTCCTCCATGGCCAACATGAGCCTGTTCATGCTGTGGTCCTGCTGCTGGACCTGGTGTCTCTGACTAGACTCTGTATAAGTCATGTTTTCTATCTACCATGAGATCGTAGGCTCTGCAATTATGTTCATCATGACCTACTGACTTGCAGAAGTTACAGTATAAGTTCTTAGGGGTCTGTACATACTTCTGAAGTAAAGGGAATTCCGGTGGTCGGTGTCCTCTTGTTTTGCAGAGTTCACACCATGGCCCTTGAGTCTATAATAAGGGGTTAGGAGCCCCAATTGCTAAATATTCTACAAATAATGGACAGTGATCCTTAGTATGGCCTTGTCCTTTACACTTGGTACACCATAGCTCTTGTGCAATCTCTTTCCCTTTCTTAATCTCATGCATCTGTAAGGTGAGATTAGCTAACTGGTTCCGCAGGTTTGTCATACCTGTACTGGTCTCTGCTAGAGGTGAAGCCTCTAGTTTCATTGCCATCTCCAACAATTCATCCTATGTATGGAGTCTCTGTTGCATTAATGGAAGTCTAATGTGAGGGAGCAGTGCTGCGATGAACCATTCCTTATGCTGCTCCGGCGCAAAATCAAAGCTGACTTGGTCTATAAGGGCTTTGAATTTCTGATCAAAGTCCCATATGGACTCTGTAGGTAACTGCTTGATGTATTTGAGTTATGTAATGCACTATGAGTCAGACTTAGGTTTCTTAAATTCTTTAATCATTGCGGTCTTGACCTGTACGAGCGTTCTGGCTGGCGCTGTGGTATACTTCATATACCATGTTAAAGCTCTGTCTCTGAGTGTAGTAACCAACTATACAAGTTTAATATTATCATCCTAGATCCCTTTAATGGTATAGATGGCTTCACATAGGAATCAATGATGTTCCGGGTCTTCTGCCCCTGTACCCTTGAAGGTAGGTAACTTCATGTCATCCCCCATTCTATTTCTACGTGGAGGATTCTGGTTTGTTGTATTACTACCACTCGGCGGTGTAGATGTAGGTGATGTAGTGGTATTATGTACTATATGTGAACTACTAGATGTAGTCCCTACGGGATTATTCTGAGTCCCGGTTGTTTTCTGTGGGGTATAAGGGTGGCGAGGGATACCCCCTACTGTTCTCTCTATATTACTGTGACTCTGCTCTCTAGGACTGTCTGAACTATTTTCAAAGAGAGAAGATCTGAAATCTACTTTATATTTATTACCACTACGTGTACGTCCAATTTCATCAAAATCACTCTCAAACTCTTGTGAAATTACACTTACTTACTTATTCATCTGAGAATAGATCCATTACTCCTTTTTCATGTAATAACATCTTAATGGACAAGTTTAAAGAGCTTAGGTACTTACCATGATATCATTTGAAGAAGTACCTCTCTGCTTCGCTGAAGCTCTTTCTTTGATCGACTGCGAACTTTGTAATGAAGCCTTCCAGCAAACTCGCAAGCCAGAAGTCTACTACTCCCGAAGTGGGATTATCTATACTCTTCATGGTCTGAATCAACTTCGGTGTCCAGACTATGTTCCTTTTCTTTTTGAATATGTTCTTATTAGTCAACTTTGATAACCAGTCGTACAACTCATTTCCATAGGTCGCAAAAAATATCATATGTAGATCAGTAAAGATATGTTTTTGTAACCATTCCTCTATACTCAGTCGAGGACTCTTGTTTTCTTGTTCAACAAATTCTTTCTCCTTAGACCCAACCCACTGTTTGAGTTCTTCTTTCATAGGATGCCAACAGAACATTAGCTCTATAATGTGTTCAAAGCTGGCAACGGAACCATTTGTTGGTCACTGTGTGTAAACCCAGGTTTACTTGTTATGTACAAACAACACCCCTAGCTCACTGGCCCTTTCGGCGACAGACCGCAGAATGGCCTGAAGTCTTACCCGAAGTGATCTGGATGGGTTGGTTGAAGACTCAAGTGTCCTCAACCAGGTTTTGTAGCATCCTGGTGGTTCTCGTCTCTTCCCAGCCAGCGGGATCTCTCAGCGCTACGTGGTTTCCCTCCTCCTAGCTGACTCTGCTAGGGGACTAGCTCGTAGTGCACCGCATCTTCATGGACAGTGTGCAAACTATCTCCTCTACTCGGCTCTTATCCTGCGATATCTCACACCGCAGCTCCTCCGACAGTGCGGTATCACCTTTCTATACTGTGAAATCTTCTATAGTAAGACTTCAATATGACTCTCAAGGACCAAAAGCTTCCTTTCTTAGTATAATAGTTAAGCTAAATAGCCTCACTTTGACTCCTACAGTCTAATATGCTTAACATTGACTATGCTCAACTTGCTAAGCTAATATGTAGAAATCACTTAACGCTGTAACTACAACTGTCGTGCATCAAGCACTGATAACTCATATACAGAATACTTAACAGATTCAACTCACAATTAATCTTCCATACTACTGTAAACTAAAGATAGCATACATTCACTCAATAACTGATAGTAAAGTTCATGCAATGAATAATAGATAACAAATAAGTAACGCACAATCACATGAACGGTCGCACAACACACGGATTTTATGTGGTTCACTTCTAGGGGGGAAGCTACGTCCAAGGGAACTGGTTTTTATATTATATCTTGAGAGAGTAAAATAGTTCTGCTACAACCTGATATGCAGCTTGAGATCTTCTGGGAAGCTCTGCACACACAGCTGGGAGCCCTTCTCTCTTAGATCTCTTCTCTTATATTGCCTTCTCTTACAATATACTCTTCCTCTCTCTCTCTCTCTCAATCCATGTGGATTGTTACATACATGCTCAGGGAGCCAGCTACTGGTTACAATAAGATAATACAGACTGAATAACAGGACCAAAGCTCGACTCTTACAATACTGCAAAATGGCTATGAGCTAACAGACTAACTGACTCTCTAACTCGTTAATTGTCTAAATAGCTAACCTTTTACAATACAAGATACATGCTTATATAGGCGACCCGAAGGTCTCGCCATTACAAAACTATGGGCCTGTCCCAACAGTAACCCAAAACCCTAACCGTGAAAGTTAGCCTATCTATACTTTGCGCTGCCGCTTTTCATCACACCACAACTCTCTGCAGTCTTCCACGCTTCCCGGCGCTAATCATGGGTATGGGTGCCACTTTCTTGGTCGCTCCCCTTCTGTCCTTCATTTTCAATACCTCAGCCTTGTTTCTCCTTTTCCTTTATGAGGGTAGTTGAACCCTCTTGTCTTCGTTGTTGCCTTAAGTGTAGTGGTTGAGCTCTCTCTTCTCTGCCGCTCAGGTACTGTTCTTCTTTGACTTCTCTGTCCCGACGTAGCATCTTTTCCTGTAGCTGCAGGACCCTGATCCAACAGGTTACACCCTTCCTCCCTACAGCTAATACAATAAATGAATTATATGTTCAACAACCCCCTAGGTTGAGAGAATTCTCCATATTTATACCTTGTGGATCGTAACATCTGATCCTATTATGGGGCAGCCATGAAGATCTCTAATCTTCAGGTGCCCTAAATGATGGCAGCTGTTACAAATGTGGAATGATAAGGAAATAGAAAGCACAAGAAACTGTGAATCACCCCAGGAATAGCGATATCTTCTGATTACAACTATACCCGAGCAGCAATGTACTATGGATCTCCAAATCTGGCACATTCTGTTATAGCTGCCTTGTCACAGCTCTATCCGAGATATTGCATTAGAACCACCTACCTTGGGTAATGATAGGATGGATGAGGATCAACTTGAGCAGTGAATATCCATCCTTTTCGAGGCTTGTTCAATCCAATCTTCCTGTAGTCCACTTATCTCAAACTACCTTTATAAACCATATTATGTAAGCACATTTGAGAGATACACAGCTTTAATTATCACAATCATAAGTATTAATAAAATAATGCAATGACCAGTCATACCTTGGTAGTTTGAAGAGTAGAGTGGGGATAACATGTCTGATTGGTATGTTGAATGGGGTAGGATAGGGGAAGAAGAGGCAATTAAGGGTGGTTAAAAGAGGCCATTTCTAGGCTCAACATATCCCCCCAACTATCATGTTGCATGTCCTCATGCAACAACCTGCATCATTCAGAATCTGAATCTTGTACTCAGCTCTGTTCGTGAAGAGAGGAAAAGTTGTAGGGGAACTCAAGCACCCCTTATTTCTCTAAGAACCCTCTGTGAGCAGTCCAATACCTCCAGCATCGTTGTTCCTCTGCCTTAGTTAGTGAGAAGTCCACTCTATATGGTTTTGCTGGCCACCAGATGAGGGGGAATTTAAACTTCAAACCCAACCAATTAACCCCACATTCCCTAATACATCCAACATATCCCTTGACCCTAGAAAGTGCCTGTTCAAAATTCTTGAAACAATAAGGGTCTCGACTCCTAAGTATAGGAGAGGCAACCTGCCATATGTGCTTACTCCCTTCTAATGCTACTTGCTGGTGTATGGAAATGTAGTTGGTGCAAGTAGATATCACTTCCTTCTGAAGTTCCATTATGTGCTGAGCCTGGATAGGACATGAAAACAAACTCTTATACCGAGCCATAAAGAATACCAGGATTCAGAGGCTCATTATGAACCCACAAGTTAAAGTGAGCTTCATTGTGAGAAAAGGTTTGAAAAGACTTTTCCCACTGAGCATGATTGCTCACAAAAGAAGCAAAATCCATCAGCTGAACATCCCCTGAAAAAGGAACAGGATTTGAATGGCGGTCTAGAGGGAAAGCCATCTCATGCAAGTATAGTTCACACAGCAAATTTTGATCATCAAAATTACTTCAAAAAAATGTTTCTAAAAACTTTGCTGAGGTCGTTATTTCAAATGACCTCCCTTCCTTCATAGCTTTCAATTTAAACCAAACAAACTGTTCAAACAAAAAAATGGGGAAAGAGGAAGAAGGCATCCTGGTGCCCAGGAGTTCTTGAGAGAGAGCATACATCTGCTCTTTTTCCTTCTGCATGAATTGGAACTTTTTCAGCTCTCTCAAATTTCTCTATAGCTCTTCTTCCTGAATTCTCTAGGTCATACGTTCTCTTGCACAATTCTCTTCCAATCCCCTAATAAATTTTCTATGCTCATTAAGATAAATCATCCCTCTCTGGTATTCCTCCTCCTGGCTCTTCCATTTGATCACCTCCATTCTCAGAATTGAGACTTCTGCTGTAAGGTTCAGGATTTCCTCTTTATGATGTTCCTCTTTGTCTGAGTCTAGGTCTATAAAATTTCTAAGGGGCTCAGTCCTCACCTTATCGTTTGATGTGCCCCTTTGGGCACCCTACACATCCGAAGATATTTTGAGAGTTGTTGGTTCTTGTGTGACAACAACTTCCTCTGGACTTTCTTCAACAGTCACATCCATCACTCCTAGAGTCACTGGTTCTTTTGTGATAGTGTCTTCTTCTTGGGTACCCTGCACATCTGAAGTTATTATGAGAGTTACTGGTTCTTGTGTGACAGTAACTTCCTCTGGACTTTCTTCAATAGCCACATCCATTACTCCTAGAGACACTGGTTCTTGTGTGACAGTGTCTTCTTTGTCTTTTTGCTGCTGAGATTGGATGTCTTCTTCAATGTGCAACTGCTCCTCAAGGATTTCAGTATCTCCGGAGGATTGTGTTTGGGCCTATTCATCTTCACTCCAATGCATATCAAGGATGATATCCACTTCAGGGTTATCTTCTAGTTGCATTTCAAGAGTCCCTGCTACAACCTCCAAGGATGTTGGTTCTTGTGTGACAACATCCTATTTCAATTCTTCATCTCCCTACTGCTGTATTTCCTCTTCTATGATTTCTGTGTCATGGGAACATTCTGCAGTTGTAATACAGAGTTCTTTATTAAACTCCAGAGTGTCCTCAATCCCAAGTTCTTCTTTCATCTGGTCAGCTATTTGGACACGCACACTCAGGGATGCTGGTTCTTGTGTGACAACACCCTGTTCAATCTCATCATTGTCTTGCCTTTGTGGTTCCACTTCTATAATTTCTGTGTCATGGGAGCACTCCGGGGTCAAAGTAAAATCTTCATTCCCCTTATTAGGCATGATTTCCTCCCTTTGTTCTTCTGTCCCAGAGTTGGTGGCAACTTCAGCAAGAATATTCAAAGATGTTGGTTCTTGTGTGACGGCATCTTCTTTTTCTACAGATCCCTCTATTGTAGGTGCAGATTGTTGTGTTGTACAGGCATGAATTACAATCTTGTGGCCTACTTCCTTAAAATTTTCCCCACAGGTGGGACAGACCACTCTCTCTTCTTCCTTGCCAGGCTCAGTAGAATTTGATCCCTCCAATTGGTCCGCAGCCTCCACCAATGTGTGCATTTTACTTTCCCCTTATTTTCTGCAGGTTTCTTTCCAAGTTTCCAATTCCCTTCTAAGTATTTGGACTTCCTCTTTTAATAGCGTATTCTCAAACATAAGTCCTTCTATTTGGGGCTCTTCCTCGATTGGCCCTTGTGGGGCATCAATTGGCCTGGGCTCAAGAGTAGGGAACTCAATCTATGCCTCTAAGGTTGCCCATATTTTTCTTGCTGCTTCTGCTGCTGTAAACGACCTGGTTCATTTCCTTCTTATTGGTGGGGTTATCTTAATTTCATCAATTAATATTTTCCTTTTCTTTTGTGGTGCTGGTATATCAAGATTCATAGCTGAGCTAAAAGGAATGTCCCCAATTCTAGCATTTTCCTGTTCCTCAGGCTATTCTTCCTCAATCAAAGTTCCTCCCCACTCAGGTGAGGATTCAATGGTTACTAGCTCAATATTTCCTTCCATTGCTATGGCTCTATCACCTTCATGTTCAATTGTCACAGCATTTAGTGCTGCTCCAATTTCACCTTCTTGTTGTCGGAGCTACCCTGTTATTTGGGTCTTCCATAGGATTTTTATCTACATCCTCTCTTAATTGCTTTGTTTGTGCCCCTGGTTTCTCTTCTTCTGACCCAGTTTAATCTCCCCCCTGAACTACATTGGAGGGACTCTGGTCCTCCTATTGTGGTTCATGTCCCCCCAGTTGTGGATAGGCCTGTTCTTGTTCTATTGGGACACTGGGAAAAGGAGCGGGTTCTTGAGCTCGGGATGTAAATTTCTCTCAGGTGATATTATGTTAAGCAAGGGTCCTCAAGATAATTAGTTTGATGAGGCCATGGTGGGTCAGTGAGGCGAGTGGATTTTTAGCAACTTGAACAAACCCCACCATATGATGAAAATAATGAAGCATATAATATGGAATGTTCAATAGAATCCTATGGCGGAGATGAGATAGTAAAGGTAGTTCAGAATTAAAAACAATTTGGTACCTACCTTTACAAGTGATGTATTTCTTGAGGAAGACAGCAACCTGGTCCCATGGCCATGGCAATGATTTCAGTGCTATCCCTCTTCTTGACATTTGAATCAGCTCCCCCTCTATTAAAAAGTCTTGCAATGCTATAGTAGTGGGGACTCGGCATCCAAACCAAGCCCTTCCCACCTGAGGGATGGCAGTGGCCTCAGATATAATGGCCTCAAAAACTTTGATGCGCAACCACCAAACCTCTGAGTAAGTTTCTGTGACGTTCAGAGCAAATTGTAAGGCTGCTTCACGATTGAATCCGTCCAAACGTTCAAAAAAATCTATCCAACTGGCGGCCTGAAAGATGGTGAAGACTGCAGCATTTCTCCTGAGCACCTGTGTATTTGAAGGTTCGTAATAGGCTGGAATCGTCATGGTTCTAGCTGCAGAATAAATTTGCTATTCCACAGATTATAGAGTCCGACAATGGAGATTACGGCACAGAAGATGCACGGATCGCTGAGAGGAGATGTTAGGCAATGGGCAAATTTGGAAAGTTTCAGCACACCAGATTATTTGAAATTTAATTCCGAATTGGGGAAGGTGGCGGTTATTAGTATTTACGTCGCACGGGGGAAAGAGTTAATTAGGAAATAATGGGCATGAAAATAGAGGTATGACTGATATTGTTAAATCATATCAATACTTAATCATGTGATTAATCAAAGCCATACCTTTGAGACTGCACGCTGGATATCCTTCTGAAAATAATAGAATGTGTGGTTGCTGACGTTGCAGAAGCTGAACTTGTGCGCAGTCATTAATTATAATCATTATAACTGGGATACTGCAATAATTATTTCTGCCAGTGAAGTGCAAACCATCGCGTCCAAATGGTCGGAATGATGAAAAAAATGTCGCCTTATGGACCAGATTGTTGGCACGAGGAGGAGGAATCGGAGCCATATCTAGAGTATTTAATGGCGTAGAAAACAATTTTTCAATAACACAGGAGTTACCACCAGAGGTTATGAAGAAATTGAAATAGAGACGTGGCCCTTAATGATGGAAACATCAGCCAAATATAGTGGATTTGCAGCTGCCAGAAAATATGTCACGGCCGTCGGAGAAAGAATCACGTCTGCCGGGAGAGATGTCGCAGCCGTAAAAAAAAGGGTCACGACTGCCGGGAAAGATGTCGCAGCCATCGGGAAAAGGTTCACGGCTACTGGGAGAGACGTCACAGCCGTTGAAAAAAGGTTCACGGCTTCCTGGAAAGATGTCATAGCTGTCGGAAAAAGGATCACGGCTGCGGGAAAAGGAATGTTGCATCCATCGAAAAAAGATTCACAACTGTCGGGAAAGATGTCATAGCCGTCGGAAAAAGGATCACTGCTACCGAGAAAAGGAATGTTGCAGCCATCGGGAAAAGGATCATGACTGCCAAAAAAGGTGTCACAGCCATCCGAAAAAGGTTCACGGCTACTAGGAAAGATGTTGTAGCTGTCGGAAAAATTTATTTAAGGAAAAGAAAATATGGCGCGGGAAGGCACAAGAAACAATTCCCATTCGACAGGCCCAATCTGATCATATCCCTGGGCACTTCCCTGCAATTCTTGGAAAAACAATAGGAGACAAAGAAGATCAAATGCAAAAGGAAAAAAATCAATATAATGAAATAGGAAAAAAAACAGCAATTATTTATGTACAGTAATTCAAGCGCGATTTACAGTGATCACTTAAGGATTGACAGAGGCAGAGAGGAGTTCCTGCCCTGGTGCTAACTGATAATATGGGTCAGCTACAATTTTTGAGATAAATGCATCTTTTTAAATCGGATTACGATACAGTCGCAGCCTATGACCATTAGTAAATAATGGCATGCGGTTTTTATCAATGGTCACCAGGCGAACAGTGCCGTTATCAAACACCCCATCTACCAGATATGGGCCTAGCCACCTTGTGCGTAATTTGCCTTTGAAATATCTTTTGAATCTGGAATTGTATAGTAATGCCCAGTCTCCCTCACAAAAGACCTTATTTTTAATAAATCGGTCATGCCAATTGGATCTCTGTTGCTGGATTAACACAGTCTGGTCTACTGCAGCTAACTGATTCTCGTCAAGTTCGTTTAGCTGATTTAATCTTCTTTTCTAGGCTTCAGTTACATTCAGATTCACTTCAGTGGCTATCTTCAAAGTCTTGATTTCGAATTCAATTGGAAAGATGGAACTTTTTCCATACACTAGATCATAAGGAGAGAAACCTGTGGTGTTATGCCAAGTCGTGTGATATGCCCACAGTGCTTCCGGAAGCCTGTCAGCCCAATCTTTTCAATGGATCTTAACAGTCTTGGTAAGGATAGCTTTGATAACTTTATTAGTACTCTACACCTAGCCATTGGCTTGGGGATGGTAGGGTGAATTTATCCTATGCTGAACATGATACTTCCATAGCAGGGATTCAAATTGATGCGATGTAAACTGTGGTCCCCCATCGGTAACTACTTCCTTAGGAACCCCAAAATGGGTAAAGATTTCACTGTATAGAAAATCAATCACAACCTGGTATTTAGCCTTAGCTAAAGCTACAGCTTCTACCCACTTGGTCATATAATCGGTACAGACCAAAATGTAGGATTTCTATTTGGAATGAGGGCTAATAGGGCCAACGAAATCCATATCCCATCTATCAAACGGTTCAAGTACTGCTTGAAGTTGTAGAGGCATCTGATCTAATCTGTTGGGCTGGCCCATCCTTTGGTAGCTGTCGCAGGACTGAACATACCTTTTAGCATCCCTGAAAAGAGTTGGCCAATAGTAGCCCATCCTCAGCACTTTGTGCCCTGTCCTTCTGTCTGCAAACTGTCCCCCACAAGGTTCATCGTGACAAGCTTTCAGTATATGAAATATTTCATCTTCCCTTACACACCTTCTAATCTCAAGATCAGGACCTATGTAGAAGAGATGACCATTTACCCAACAATACCTGGCACTTTGCTAGATGATTTTCCTCTTTTCTCTTTTAGACATATGTGGCAGAAGCTTTCCTGCAACCAGATAATTAGTGACGTCTGCATACCAAGGGGAATGAGATGAAAGTGCGAATAGATGTTCATTTGGAAAAGAGTCCTCAACAGGAAAATTATCATCACTGTTAGTGAAACGAGATAAAAAATCAGTGACAACATTTTCTTTCTCAGGTTTATCTATAATAGTAATATCAAATTCTTGTAGTAATAAGAGCCACCTGGTCACTTTGGCATTAGTGACTGGTTTGTTCATTAAATATTTAATGGTGGAGTGGTTAGTGTGCACAAACGTAGGATACCCAGTAATGTAATGTCGAAATTTATTAATGGAGTAAACGATAGCTAAGAATTATTTTCAGTGACAGTATAATTAAGTTCAGCAAGGGCCAAGTTTTTACTAATATAATAAATTGCATAGGGTACTTGACCATCCTGCTGTCCTAAAATTGCCCCAATGGCAGTATCAGAAGCATCTAAAGAAATATGAAAGGGTAGGGTCCAATTAGGTCCTCTTAAGATAGGAATTGTGGACAGCTTCTCCTTAAGCTTAATAAACGTTGTCTGGCATGCTTCACTCCAAACAAACTATGCATCCTTCATTAACAGAGAAAACAAGGGAGAAGCAAGTTTGGAAAAATTTTCTATAAATCTTCGGTAGTATCCTGCATGCCCTAGGAAACTTTGCACCTCTTTTTGAGTTACAGGGGTAGGTATATTTCTTATCACCTTGATTTTTGAAAGGTCCACCTGAATTCCATTGACAGAGATGAAGTGCCCCAATACTACCCCTTCACTCATCATCATATGACACTTTTCAATGCTTAAAGAGAGCTGGGTCTGTTCACAGCGAGTTAAAAATTTCTTTAAATTTTCCAATGCTTCCTCAAAATTCCTGCCGTAAGGAGTAAAATTGTCCATAAAGATTTCCATACTATCATTAACTAACTCAGAAAATATGCCAATTATATCTCTTTGAAAGGTTGTTGGTGCATTACATAAACCAAAGGGAAGCACTATATAGGCAAATGTTCCCCATGGACAAGTGAAGGTATTTTTATCCTGGTCCTCAGGAGCAATCTGAATCTGATTGTACCCGCTAAACCCATCTAGGAAGGAGAAGAACTTCTTCCCCGATAGGGTGTCGAGTACTTGGTCAATAAAGGGAAAAAGGAAGTGGTCCTTTTGTGTGGCTTTGTTCAGCTCCCTATAATCAACACAGACTCTCCATTTACCATTTTTATTGGGTACAATTACGAGTGGGGAATCCCACTCGCTGTCTGAAATAAGATATATAAATCCTACTTCCAAGAGTTTCTGAATTTCTTCCTTCACTATGTCCCTCAGATTGGGGTTCATTCGCCGTTGAGGCTGACACACCAGCCGGGAGTCATTTTTAATATAAATATGATGGGTGCATAGATTAGAGGGAATACCCCTCATATATGTATACTCCCAGGTGAACACCCCCTTCTGTTCTTTCAAGAGACTGATCAGGCGCTTCTGTTCATCTAAGGAGAGATTAGGATTAATATTCAAGGTTTTTCTAGACTCTACCTCAATAGGAATACTTTTCGAGTTTTTCAATACTAGGATTATGTGTGTGTCACCAACTAGTGTTTCTTCTAAGAGATTTTTTTGTTCTTCCTTTCCCAGAGTAATGTTCAAGATTTGATAAACTTATTTATTGACTGAAGTGGGTTCACTGATGAAATTATTAATAGCATCATCTTCCGTTTCATTCTTAAAAGTTAGGGCCTTCCCTATAGTTAATAGTGGTTGAACATCCTCCTCTTCCTCTAGCCCTATCCAAAAATATGTTTCATCTTCTAGACTTGGCCGAGATGGAGGATAAAGGGTGAGGTTCTTAGTCTCGGTGCCATCAGATATGGTCATAGACCTAGATAGATAGCTAATGAAAGCATCAGTTGTGGCCAACCAAGGTCTTCCCAGGATTAATGGGTGTCCTCCTAGCTGCGACTTTGGTTGTAACACCAAGAAGTGAGTAGGATATTCCCATGAATCAACTGAGATGAGGAGATCATCTAGAATTCCTTCGGGTTTAATGATGGATCTGTTCGCCAGTTCTAAAACAGTGGGGGTCAGCCTAAGATTAGTCAGCCCAAGTTTTCTTACAGTGTCAATTGTTATGACATTAATCGCTTTCCCTAAATCTACTAGTACGTTGGGTATTTGTGTATGCCCTATCTGCACAGTGACAGTGGGATTTTCAGGGTTTTCATACTTAGTCATTGGGGTTTTTCCTATTATCAATACAGATAATTTCCCTATGACGTGAATAGTGGGAGGATCCCTGGGCTTCCTTCCTAGTTTCTTGGTGCACAGGTCCCAAACAGTTCTAGCATAAATAGGTACATCTTGAAGAGCTTGAAGGAGGGGGATTTTAACATAAAGATTTCTTAACTCTCTTGGGAGGTTAAACTGAGGTTTCCCTCCTTCCCTTGGTAGCATTAATCTCTTGGGGTACGGTGGTTTCTTAATCAGCTAGGTAGGCTGCGCATTTCCAGTTTTATCATTTTGTGTTTCAGCCATCCCATCTATGGGATGTTCAGCATCTTCAATAATAGGAATTGTATCAGATGGATGCTGTGGACTCACCCCTTCTTCATGCATAGAAGGTGAAGCATCTTCTATAATTATAGGTTCTACTATTTTTCCTGACCATAAAAAAATATCATTGCAAGGTACAGGGGAAAGGGAGTAGGCCGGCATGTTGATAGTCTCCAATCGATGGATTGTTTTATTATTTGGGTTAGGATTAGGTTGAGTAGGCAGCTAAGGTCGTATTGGTGCATTAGGGACAGAATTGTTCTGCAACTGCAGCTATGACTACTGATAAGGGTATTGAGGATATTAAGGATATTGAGGAGAGTATGGAGACTGTTGCGGTGGAGGTGGTTGAGGAAACTGGTTCCCTGGATGGAAATTCCTCCATCCAGGAGACCACGAAGTAGGTTGGTGTGGTGGTTGTGTCCAGGGATTCCATGAGTTATAATTTTGTATTGCAGGTTGGGAAGGATTCCACTGAGCATAATTTGAAGGGAACTGTGTATTCATATTTTGTATATTATTCCAATTGCTCATATTATTCAAAAATGGAAAGGAGTCTTGGGACATACCTTGGTTTTGAGGCTGCCAAAGGTTTCTTTTGTGCAATGAAGTAGGCTGATTCCACCTCTGGAGTTGATGCCTGCAGGATAGCCTTCACTTGGGGAAGTGAGGGACATTATTTCATGTCATGGTTCAGCTTTCACAGCTGACACACCTCTACTTTATCAAGCGGGCACTCCCTCAGATGATGGTTCTTTCTACATCAAGGGCAGAACACACCTAGTGTGAGGTCCTCCACTACCTGTTTTTGCTTTGCCTTCAGGACGTCGATCTCCGAGGAGATAGAGCTCATCATTTCTATTTTAAAATTTTCAAGGAGATTGCTTATCCATGCACAGGTGGCTCCTCCATTAGATGACTTCTGAGTTCTGTCAAAGACATCGTGTTCTAGCTTATCCCGTTTGTCCTGCTTTTTGTTCCTGGAAGATCCCCTGGAGTACCTCTTACATAATTCCACAATATTGCAAAAAGATTCCTTGGAGATATCTCCCTTTCCTAGAAGTTTTAACATATCTAAACAATCATCCCTAATCCCATGAAGCAGGATTATCTTGAGCACATCTAGCCCCATGTTCATCTGCCCAGCTCTTTTCACGTTGTATAAAATCCTTTCTACAAAATCTTCCAGACTCCCGTCCTCCTTCTGCACCATTTTGAACAATTCTTTTCTTTTGTCCTTGGTGTTGCAATATTCTTGATATTTCTCCAGGAATACTTGTTTCATTCTGTCCCAATTAGCGACAGTTCCTCCTCCTAGGCTCATGAACCAGTGTAATGTGTTGTCCTTCAGAGTGGCAGGGAAGAGTTTTAGCTTTTGTGCATAGGTGATGTAATCGTAGCTGCGACAAAGGATATCGAATTCGAAAATGAATTCATCTAGATATTCTGCCACTCTTCCATGGAAGCGAGGCAACATCAATGGTGAGATATTTTTCATAGGGGCTGTCCCCTCTGGCTACTGAATCGAGAATTGCAGTGTAGCCATCGTTCTTTCAGGAAGGGAGTGATTTTCATGATGATAGTTTTCCCCCATTGCCTCTTCCTCGTCAGATTCATGTTTGTTACCCATCTCCTCTTCGGTTTTCTCCTCTTCATTCATTCCTGCATTCTTTTCCTCATTCTTTTCTTCGTTCTTTTCCTCGTTCCTCCACTGATCAGTAATATTTTGGTGGAATTGCGTCCACTCTTCTTCAGTTACAACCTTCCCGTAAATGTGGTAGATCAGGATTCTACTAGCAGGTCCAGTTGTACCAGCTTTGTCCTCTTTTGCAGGGATATTTGAGGAAGTCACATATGCTTGTTTGTTCTCCACTATGGATCGTGACGTTGGCACCCCAGGATCGGCAGGGTCTCTTCTGATAGGATTTTCTTGATGGCAAGCCCTGGTGGATGAATTAGTTCTATCAATAAGATCATCAATGAATTTCCTTCTTCCTAATTGTGGACCTCGACTGCGACCCAAGCCACCTGCACTGTTAGTATTTTGTGGGGTTTTGGGAGTTGAAAGATGATCATGCTTTACCCTTCTCGTATTCATGAAACCCAAATCATTACAGCAAAAGAAATAGAAAATACTAACTAGAAACAATTACAAAATGCAACTGATGATGGTGTTTAATATTTATCCTTCCCCGGCAATGGCGCCAAAATGTCGAGCACCCTATATGCAAGTAGATTACTACCAACGTACAGAGTGTACAATATTTATTGTCAACCTGGGAAATTCTTCTATTTCAAGGATAAAATGCATAGTATATGCTTAAACACAAAGTCACTGCAATTGAACAATACTATCGTCTATTCAACTATGCTCATCCCAAGAATCTATGTAATCCCACTTATCTTCTAAATGATACAATCACAGTTACCTTCTACTATGCTTTAATCTAGAAATGGAAAGATAAACATAACATCCAAATTACAATTGCATATGAAAGGAAATCCTATTCGCATCCTTGAATAATTAATTCACCTATTCAATCTAATTACTCTGGAAAACCACAAGTGTAATTTGAATGTTGATCTAGGAACTCAAATGAAAGGATTGAGTCGTCTACTCTAAGAAACTGAAGTGCAAGAATAAGATTCAGTAATCATAGCAATGAAAATAATTTGCATAGATTCATGGAACAACAACTAAAGATCTCAGGATGAACAGAGCTGTTACAGTTACCACACAAATGGCATAAAAGGTAATTATATACTCAGTCGACTGTCACACTGTACCACTACAGATATTTAAGGAACGCAATCGCAACACACTGTAAATCAATAATTACTACAGCTGCTCATGAAAGGAATAGAATCAACATAACATCACATGACAAAATGAATTAAAAAGGCCTAATTTAACTCATCAATCTCTATGGAAGGTGGGCCCAGCCTTCACACAGAGATGTTGGCTGAATAGGTGAAGAACTCTTAAAACAGAAGTAACTCCTTGTATTAAAAGACAGAGTGGTTACACCCTTCCTCCCCATAGCTAATACAATAAATGAATTATATGTTCAGCAACCCCCTGGGTCGAGACAATTCTCCATATTTATACCCTGTGGATCGTAACATTTGATCCTATTATGGGGTAGCCATGAAGATCTCTAATCTTCAGGTGCCCTAAATGATGGTAGTTGTTACAAACATGGCATGATAAGGAAATAGAAAGCACAAGAAACTGTGAGTCGCCCCAGGAATAGCGATATCTTCTTATTACAACTAGACCCGAGTAGCAATTTACTATGGATCTCCAAATATGGCACATTCTGTTATAGCTGCCTTGTCACAGCTCTGTCCGAGATATTGCATTAGAACCGCCTGCCTTGGGTAATGATAAGATGGCTAAGGATCAGCTTGAGCAGTGAATATCCATCCTTTTCGAGGCTTGTTCAGCCCAATCTTCCTGCAGTCCACTTATCTCAAACTACCTTTATAAACCATAATATGTTAGCACATTTGAAAGATACACAACTTTAATTATCACAATCATAAGTGTTAATAAAATAAAGCAATGACCATTCATACCTTGGTAGTTTGAAGAGTAGAGTGGGGATAACATGTCTAATTGGTATGCTAAATGGGGTAGGATAGGGGAAGAAGAGGTAATTAAGGGTGGTTAAAAGAGGCCATTTATGGGCTTAACAATATATTTCCATGAATATCTTCAATAAACCAAAAGCCAAGAGCTTTGTGTCTTTTCAAACCATCAACAACCATTACAAATGGAGGATCCTTGCTTTTATAGTTTTTTAGGCTCAAACCTATGTAATAAAATAATAATATCCATAAAAAATCCTTAATTATAATATATGAAAGTATAAACAACTCATGTCCATTTAGTATAGTAGTTGGAAACTCAAAAAAGGACTAATTTATGTGGTTTCCATGCCACATGTATAAATATTCATGCATGATACCTCTAATAGGTGGTATGCCTTTTAAAAATATGTAATAGGCCATGCAAATGCTCTAAATTCCCTCCTCAAAGTGGTGGAATACCATGTCAATAAGGTCCAAGAAATAATAAATAAATGCCTCTCATGGAATTCCCTCCAATATATCTCCATGATAATAATAAAGTGATACTCTAATGGTCTCCCCTCCTTGAACCCTATAAAAATAACAAATATTCTCATGAATGCAAGTGGAAGCAACCTTCAAGGTGAAATACTCTACCACCTAACTCCTCAATAAGTGCACAAATGCTGACATCCTAAGAACAAGGAGTCAACTACTAACCAATGAAACCTTAAATCCATGTGCCAAGTGAAAAACAACTCAACAAATCCCCTAGAGGAGGGGACATCCCCATCATCGATAATAAATAGTGGTAAATGTGATGAATTCATTAGCATATATTCCATGATGCTCAATGATCCATAGAGACCATAGTCCATATCATCCTCCGTCAAATCAAGTATAAAATCAAGAAAAATGGCTAAGGTAACTAATGCAAATGGTTTCCAACTAAGTCAAAGTAAGTGAAAATAGTTGTTAAATGGATACATTCAACCACCAAATGGATTCACAATAGGATATATCCATCAAAGGGGTATTTCCGTGTCATGATAAATGATCATATATGTCAAAAACCCACCAATGGCCTAGGGAATTGTTAACACTTAAATCTTGCATACATGTGTAATTTAGGATAATCTTGCAGAAAGGCATCATCAACATACATAATGCAGCTCACCAAATACATCCTTATCAGATACAAAAAACAATATGAATCTCATAATGCTAAAAATAGTCTAAATGGATAGTGGCACAACTATGAGCACTGGAAACCCACACTGTGTAGCACGATTTATCTATACAATGACCCTTGCAACTTCACATGGATTTCCCTTCAAATATGTGCAACTGGTAAAAAAATGGGACCACAAAATTATATGGTGCGTTAAAGTTTGAAAACGACTCTCTTGGATCCAAAATTAAAATTGAGACCTCTCACATGCTTAAGAGCATTGAATAGCCCCTCTCATGTACTTGGGAACTATTTCAAAAAAGAGAAGAGTTCACATTTGTATATTGTTATTTCTTGGCCACCCTTTCTCCTATAAAATGAATCCATGGGCATGCATTCTAAAAGAATAAATTAGATCAAGTTGTGTTGTTAGAATCACATTTAATTTGCCCCTTTCAATCTAATTCCTCCCTCATATTGGCATACACAAAGCTCCTTTCCTTCTTCCACTAGGAGGCAAGAGTTTCTCCATAGTTATCTCATATATATATATTGAAATTGTGTGGACAAAAAGGACCTCGCTAAGGGAAATTGTTGACTTTCCTTGAAGATTTTACATCCTAGGTATTACTCTCATATTTATATGGACCATTGGGCAGTAAAAAATTGGTTTGGAGTATTCTTTCTCAAGATTGTTTGGTTTATCTCTTACCCATATCTTTATTTTAGTTTTGTTTTTGTCTGGATTTTAATTTTGTTACTAATAAAGAGTTGTCTTGACCATTTGGGGTTTTTTCTTTTAATTTTATAACATAACACTAGGTCCTTGCTACAACCTCAAGGAAAATTTTTCTCACAACAATGTTTATGGTGAATCCACTCTGGATGCCATAAACACTTATATGGAAAAAAAATCCTATATTTCCTAGTGTAACATGTAACATCTTCACAAGGGGGATGCATATTGACTATTAATTCTATTTTTTCTTGTTAAAAAATATGGCCTTCCTTACAAACCATGTTCCCCAATAACACTCCAAAGGGTGTATAAAAAATGCATTTCTCCAAATTCAATGAAATGTGTACTTATATACTTATATATAACATGGGCCTTAGTTGTTGGATATGATAATTCAAGAGCTTAAAAATTGTTCAATCAGTCAAGTACACCTCCAAGAATTTGTGCATGAATTATTTTATAGGAGGCAACTAAAATCCTTTAGAATATTGTTGGTGCATTCTTCAATCCAAATGGAATAACATTATAAGCAAAGAATCCCCATTTTGTTGAAAAATTGGTCTTTGTCTTGTCTTATTTTGCAATCCTCGCATGATGATATATAGAGAATCCATCAGTGAAAGTTCTTTACCTCCCACATTTTCTAACACTTCATCCATAATCAAGGTGGGGAAGGGATCATGTATACATGCTGCATTCAAGGCTCTAAGATCCACACAAATTAATATATCATCTATATTTTTCTTAGGTTGGATCACCATAAGAACTATACATTTGGATTCTTGTATGGCCCCATATTTTGACTAGGCATGTTTATCAGTCAAACTTATTACACTGTATTTTCTTATTATCTGTTGGACTCAGCTAGACTGAGTAAACTATTTTTTTGCATGTTAGACCTGATTATATACTGATTATGATGCTATGATTTTATCATGATTATGCTATTATTATGATGTTATGATGTTATCATGCTTATGAAGATGCTCTGATTATGATGTTATCATTTTCATGTTGTTACTATGCTTATGAGATTACTATGTTGTGGTCACCATGAGATTTCCTTTGTTTCATAAATGTATGTTCGATTGTCATTCTTGATATGATGTGATACATGGATACCCACCCATGATGTGATCTATTTAATGATTATATGCGATGAAAGGACATAATGTTGATAATATGAACCAACTACTGATTTAATTTCTTATGAATGTATGTTTGCAAAGTGCTAACCCGTAGGGTACATGGGCTATATAATAGCTGAGTACGTGATGCAAAGTCTGATGTAGTACATATCTTGTAGAGAGTCTTAATTACCAAAGTGATGATACGATTACACATACCAATAACCTTGATAGCAACATAGTATGGTTCGATAGGGTATAGACACAGTATGTTGAGAGGGCTGGATGTAATTCCCACCCTATGTCATTATTTTACCTGGGGTTATGGGATGGCAATGATGAGACATTCTCCCCAAGTTGTTGTGATGACAATGGTCGGATTCCTGCTAGGAGAGGCTAGGTCTTCTATTTAGTCGATGTTACCACTCTCAGGTTCTGTGTGGTTAGGTCAGTATAGATGGCATCCACTTTGTACCAGCAGAGGAAGGAAAGGGATGATGCAGATGTAGGTTAGGATGGGAGGATATGTTAGTTAGTATTGTTGAGGGTTGGAAATTTTTTGATACTGAATTAGTGATGGTAGGTACCCATCTTGTTTGTCCGGTTAAGTTAATAAGAACATAAAGGTAAGATAGGAAATCATATAAGGGAGTAACTATTAAATGACTGAGAATGTTAAGGAAATTATATTATATATGTATGCTTGTCCTATTTGCATGAAGGATTGTTAGTATCAGTTAGAATTTATGCGTAGGAAAATGAGGTATGTTTATAGTATATGTTCGACCTGTGCATGCATTGGCCATGCATGCACACCTTGCACATGCACACTAGTATCAATATACAAATACATAACATGTCGAATAATTGTATAAGTTGTAGTAGGCAATAGGATAGTTACACATTGACCAATTCAGATAACGGATGTTAAGTTGTTAGGGAATGTGTAAGAATAAGTCAACAAACTATTTGTTAATTATATGTAGACATCTTAATAAACAATTAAGATAAGTATTGTCAGTATGAAATATCATTGGAAAACATTAACCTTGGATAGTTGTATGGTTTAACTGGTAATCATGATTAATTAAACCAGTAAAGTACCTTGTTTATTAAGAACAATGTCCTAGATTAGTGCTAGGGTACTTATCGGTCAAACATATACATGTCATTGTTATTAATTGCAATAAATTAATAATAATAATATTATTAATTATTATTTTTATTATGATTATTATTAGTAATGTTATTAATAACAATAAATAGTAATTGACGATAGTATTATTATTCATATGTTGCCATTAAGCTTAACAATTAACCATATAAATGTTGGTGTCATTAATTGCAATCAATTAATAATAAAATTATTATTCATTATTATTATTCATTATTATTATTTTTATTATTATTAGTGATGTTATTAATTATGATAAATAATAATTGATATTAGTATTATTACTATCATGTTTCCATTAAACTAAAATGATTATCCATTACAAAATCCATAAATGAATATGTTAAAATATCATATTACTAGGTTCCTATTATGAAAATGATTTAATCGAAAATCTTGTAAACATTATTAACATAATGAATGCACCATATAAGTCAATACATGGGTTTATTGAAATCATTTTAAAAGTAATACCATGTCTGACAAAGAATCCAAAGATAGGTTGATAATTTAATTAAACTTCCCCTCCAAATTACGAAGAGTCAAGAGGATAACTATTCAAATATTATTTAATTCAACATATTAAATGAAATATAAGGGCAATAATAGATCCATCGTCTCATGAAGGGTCCTAAAGTGGATAGTTAGAGAATACTTAATTAATTTACTATCCATTCTTTAAATAAAATTGAACTAGCTATAATAACATTTAACTTCTCGAGTAAGAAGTACATAATACATAATATTTTAAATATGAGTTAGACGGGAAAACAAAAGTGGGGTTGAAAGGTGGTGGAAGAAGGGGAAAGGCAGTGGAAGAAGGGGGAAGGAAAAGGAAGGTGGAAGAAGTTATAAAGAGAGGAAATTGAGGGGTTTGGGGGGATGGTTATTTTGGTGAAGTTTACTAGAAAAGAGAAAAGAAAGTGCTATAACAAAGGATGAGAGCTAACTTGAGGAGGGGATTAACTCAAGAGTCAAAAATTTGTCAAAAGGGAAGGGATATGTTGTTGAGATTATTGGTATGTGGGATCAGGGGCTAGGAAACCCATCGGTTTCCTAGGGATAGCAGGATCAGCGCTGGTCAGAAGGGTGGTTCATCTGGTTTTGGTATCAAAGGCTTGGACAGGAAATACTACATGATAAAGGGGACTATATTCAACTTGCATAATTCCAAGTATTATTTTGTGTTATCTTCTAGTTAATATTAGTGCAACAATAAACATGCTTGGGAAATAGAACTAGATTTATTTTCAATATAAATGTTGTAAATAGATAAATAATAAAATTGTTAAACTATTGGTAATTCTCTATGTTAAGAACTTACATCCTTTTAACTAATAAGTACTATTAAATCCCTAGAAAATAAAAAATACTTACTAAAAAATAGAGGTAAACAAACTTATACAAGAACATAGAAACTCACAGAAACATCAAAACATCCTTTCTTTTATTTTGATTAAAAGAACTTGCTCACTTCATAAAGAGAGATTAGATATTTTGACTCAGTTCTCTGCCATGCATGATGAGTATTAGACACTGGTATTAGAAGTATCTTCCAACTTATTAAGTGAAGTATCTTCCAGCTTATTACAGGAAACAACATACAGGTTCATTTCATGCTTTGGTATAGGGAAACATGATGGTGGAAGAGTATGAAGCTAGATTCATGGATCTAGTAAAGTATGTTCCATACTTGGACTCAATCGATCGATAGGTGTAATGTTTTGTGTATGGGATCAACTACAAGATTAAGGCCGCAGTGCGGATGTGGATGCCAACTTCAGTTGCTATGGCAGTTGAGTATTCCAGCTATGCTGAGGATATGTCAGATGCAAAGGGAGGAAACAAGTTGATAGGGTCCAATCATTATTTTACAAGGAAGGCCCCACATTCGTACTTCATAGGAGGACAATCCATACCTCCTCCTGTTGGAAACATTTACCACCATACACACTCTTTTTGGTCAAATTGGCCTAGTTAAACCACTATCCTAAGTATAATTGACATCAGTGGAGCATTAATTGCCATCATCCAGTCACACCCACACCTACCTACAGTCAAGGAGGCTAACTGGAGCACTATGGGGGTGATCTGAGTGATATTAATCCACCTAATTGCTAACTGGTGGTTACAATCAGTTCAACCAGTCAGTTAAGGTGCCTCCTCTCATTAAATATATTATTTAATGATTATTTATTATTATTTAATGATCTGGAGTCAACATGGCACCTCCACCAACTTCTGATGGTCAGTTCATCTTCAGTTAACCTCATCGGGGTTCATTGAAGTCATGGAGCACTAGCGTTTGATGGTTGGCTTGCTATGACATGTGTTTGATTTCTTTTAGTTGAGATTTAGTCATTTATTGCACTCCGACTTTATTTAGGGTTTGGTGAGTCAATTAGGGTTTTGGTCAAGTGGTTAACTGAGTGTGATTGAATGGCTGATAGTCAGTTAAGCCAGACTCACTCATGATTTTGAATTGTCTCCTTAGGTATTCGAATTCTTCATGGATTCAAGCTAATGCTTAACATTGGTATTGTAACCATTCATTTTATTGAATATACAGAGAGGAAACAATTTTTGGTTCCGATTAACACCATTTCATGAGTATTTGTTGATTATTCTTTCATGAGATTGATTCTTAGTTCCTAGATCATGTGCAAGAATTAATATGGTATCAGAGCATACGGCGAGATGAAGATCTATCTCTCAAAAATGAGATTTTTGACAAATTTCTCCATGAAAAGTGAGCAATAGCTCAAAATTCCAGCACTGCACTAGAAGCCAAGGCTTACCACTCAATATCCCAAGTAAAGAACTTGTTGATCAAGCTTTCTTGATTGACTTTGTTGGGTGTGATGAAATCCTAAAATGTGCAGGCTGTCCAACCTTACGGTGCCCTCTTTTTTTTTTATTTGCAGGTTTTAACAGGTACAACTTTGAATGGACTCATCAATCCCTCTTCTCACCCCATTCACAAGCTATTCGGAATGGAAGTTGAAGATGATTGCATCTCTGAAGAGACGAGGTCTCTATGAGGTGTCTATTGGACTTGGAAAAGAGTCTTGTGAGAATGAGAATGAATAGATAAATGACGGTGATAGAGCTTTTGGAGCAATATGTCTGGCCTTTTCTCCTATCTTGTACTACCTTATTATTGGTTCTGCTGAATACCCAAAGGAAGTCTGGACAAAATTGGACAGAACCTTTGGTAAGCACAATGAGGATAATAATAGTACTTTGGAGATCAAAGCCAGCACCACGAGAGTTATTTTCTCAAAATTTTGGGCCTCTAATCTCTCTGATGAAGTTGTTCAAGAAGAAGATGAAGCAGAATCTTCTACACATTCAATTCGAATTGAAGAAAATCTCCATGCGGTGACTCCTTCTCCTGATGCTCCGGAAGTTCATGAGATATCTGATATCTCATCTCCTCATATTAATAAAACAGTAGAAGAAATTTGAATCTCTGATACTGAAGAAAAATACTGCTGCACTTCCATGCAAACATTCACCGATGATTTTCCTTTGAATTCTGTGCAAATTTTACCAGTCATTGCTTCCAAAAATGAAGAGAAATTTGATTTTTCTCCCTCTAATGTTGCTTCTGGTGTGAAAATATGTAAAAAATTGGATATTTTGGAAGAAATATCATATTATAAGAGTGACACATTCACTCCCCATGGTCTAGATCTTCCAGCAAAATCCTGCAGGATTGCATGCACCAAAATTCAGAATTTTGAAGAAAAAGGCAATTGTGCATACATCGTCTCGGTTGACCATAATTTTGGATCTGATATGAACCTTATTGGATATGATATGATCTTATTTGGATATGATCTAATATTTCTTGGCTCAAAATTTCAGGTTCATAAACCTTCAGTACTGCTTGTAGCTGTTCTCATCAACTGTGTGAAGAAACAAGTACCACAAGTCTCCTTCAAAACTGTTGCTGGGGATTTGATTCCATTTCATAGTTTTGGATCTATTTTGAACTTATTTATATCTGATTTGCATTCTTATCTGATATTATTTTTTTCATATTTTAAAATCCAAGAGCTTTTATTCATGCTTGTAGCTTCTCTCACCAATTCCAGTGTGAAAAATCAAGCACCACAATTCTTCTTCAATTTTGCTGCTGGGGATTTGGTGTTAGTTTCCTCTTATGAGGTTGATGATATTTTATTTTGTGAATAATTAGATATTTCTAAAGTTATATCATATTATGGAGATCAAGCATTCCCTCTCCAGATTCCCAGGGATTCTCTACCTTTGGTCACATGCTCATCTCCTCACAGAACAAGTAAAGAGGAAGACATTGTGCATCTGCTTGGACACTTGCTCCTAAGATTTGGGGCTGATTTTACCACTCATGGTTTGATGTTAAAGGATGAAACATATCAGTTTCTTGAGTGTTCCAAACATGGTTTTAATCCTCAAGAACCTTTGCTCTTTCTTCATATGATTTCAGCTGCTCTACATGGGTCCAGTTTTCACCGTGCAACTGTTTATATTTCTGATTCAGTTGATTGCATTGTTCTTCTTCCAAAGTGGAAGATTGCTCCAGAAATATTCATTTAGTTTGGATTCATAGGTTCACATGTATAGTCTCAGGATACTACTGCATAGAAGAACCAATTCTTGATTTACTGCTTAGTTTAAGGGGGGTATTTTTCCCATGAGGTTTTCCCCATTTCCTTGGTTATATGAAGCAGTTAATTTATTG